>CAUYQG010013562.1:0-10712 GCA_963574415.1 Tarsius wallacei | reverse complement strand
CCGGCCAGCCTGCGAAGGTTGGTCAGGTGGTCACCCATCTTCTTGATGAGTTTCACCTCCTCATCTAGGAAGTGGTTCTCCAGGAAGTCACAGAGGTGGGGGTTTGTGGATCCCAGGGCATGAAGGTCCAAAAGGACTTGGTTCAGGCTCTTCTCTAAGGTTCTGGCGGCATCCATGGCATCCAGAGTTTTACCCCACTCATCTTGAGAGGGCTTCTGGATATCCTGGAAGGGGGCATGGCTGCCACACTGGTTTTGCATCTTCAAGAGATGCTTGGTGCCCTCGTGCTTCTCCTCCGCCAATTCGCGGAAGAAGTAGACCAAGCCTTCCAGAGCCACAACGTCACGGTCGAAATAGAAGCCCAGAGAGAGGTAGGTGTAGGAGGCCCGCAGATGCAAATTGACCAGGCGGTTGACGGCTGCCTCCACCTCGGTGGAATAATTCTGGCGAACCTGGGAGCTCATGGTTGGTGGGCAAAAAGGAGCTAATCAAAAAAACGGTGGCCATTGGTCCCAGAAACAAGAGTTGGCCGAGAAGGTAGTCTCGGAGGTTGCAAGTGGAGAGGAGATCGGAGGGCAGTGGGAGGCTGGAAGGAGGGAGTCCCCGGGTCTGTTCCGTCCAAACACTGTTGAAGCAAGAGACAGATCCGTGGGACCGCCGAACACGCTGCCGGTCCTGTGTTGTTAAATATTATTTATGCATTGATGAATTCCACTGTTGCACTGGACCACTCTCCTGAGCAACTACCCATCCCTCAGCCCACCTCTCACAGTTAAAGACAGAGCCTGCATTTCACCTAAACTGTCTGCTCTTTCTTCCTCAGCCTCTCAGTAAATGGAACCAACACCCACCCAGCTTTGTAGGCCAAAAACCCCATATTCATCCTCGATTCCTCCTTTCTCTCCATCTGGTCATCTGATCAATTGACAAGTTCCCAGCCCCATCTCCAACAGGTGGTCTGATCCATCTGCCGCCAACACCTTCTCTTAGAGCCATGCTCGGGCCCAGAGCCCCACACCCAGACTATAGCCTCTTCACAGGCCTCTGCTTCCTGTTGCCCACTCCTTACCCCCTCACAACCACCAGAGTGCTGTCCCAACACCCTCAGCCTTCCTTCCTTTCTGACAACCTCTTGCCTGACTCTTCCCACAACCATAGGTATCCCAAGCAAATCACAGTGGCTCTTCCCCAGTTGCTTAGGAGTGACTATGTGACACAGATCTGGCCAATGCATGTAAGGGGAAGCTGGCTAGGGACTTCTAGGAGAGGCTTCTTTGCTCTTAAAACTCACATCTTCTCTACCAGATGATGTAGTACCTACACGCAATGCCTCCATCTGTGCATAGGCCTCTTGGTAAACCTGACAGGTGCCAAGGAAGCATGGTGAGGATTGCAGGACTGAGAAGGAGTGAGCCTCAAGGCTTGACAACATCCTGGACCATGGACCCAACCTGCCCAGGAAACTCCCAGGGCCTGCTAGTGATGGAGAGAGTAGACTTTCCTTATGAGTCAGCCCCATTTCCAGTCAGGGTTTTCTGCCAACACAGCAGAAGACATTTCAACCAATGCACAGATGGTCTTTAAAAGCGTAAATCAGACCATTTTATTCTCCTGCCTAAAATTCTCCAACAGCTTCTCATAAAATAAAATGCAAACTCCTCACCATACCCATAGGACCCCCCCAGCACATCTCCAGTTTCACTCCTTTCTACTGCCTGAAGAGGCCTTCCTCTCTAACTCCATGTTACCCCTTCTTGTTCTTGCCCACAGTGTCATCAAAGGGTGAGGAACAAGTCTCCTCCAAACTCCATCCCTGAATCCCTCTGACAAAGTCCAAACCAGGCCATAGGGGTTCAGTTCTCCTCTCTCCATCCCCACTACCTCCTCTCCTTTTAAACAATTGGGATCAGCTGAGTTCCCTGCCATGTTACTAAAAACTCAGCAAACAAAGCTATAGGAACTTCTCAGGTGGGCCCTAAAACTAGAACACAAGGGGATGCTCTGCAGGGAGAAGCAGAGTCTGATGGTGGCTTCCCTGGACCAAGAGGTGGAGGGCCAAAGTCTTCAGGAGTCCTGCTGGAGAGGGGCTGAGAGGCCACGAGCAATGTCTCCTTTAGAGAAGGAAGCTGAGGGAGCTCGGTGGGCCCTGGGATATTAGCGCCCATGGCCAGTACAGGAACCCCCGTCAGTAGTTCAGTTCAAGGCCATGGCACCCTCAGGAAATTGGAGTCAAAAACACACCAATGTAAACTGTTCAAGATGGTCTATTGATGCCTGTTTACCAAACACGGCGGTAACTTAACATTCTCAGGAGACTGGATAATTAAACAGAAAATTAGTTCTATCTATTCTTGTTCTTTCAAGACCCAAAGGCTTCTCCCATTTGCATGTGTGAAGCTCCGTCCCCCACCCCGAAGAGGCACAGCCTGGGCTGCAGGTGGAAGTGGGAGAGGGACACAAGGGGGTGGGCTCTGTGTCTGGCTTCAGCTGCTGCTTGGGCTTCCTGCCAGACACACCCCAGCCAACCTGGGGACAGGGCCTGGTCGATGAAGACGTGCCTCTATTCCACTTCCTTGGAGGAGGGCTTCTAGTAATAAGAATGCCACAATTAGGAAAACGTCTCCAATCCTTATTCATGACAAGGTCAAGAAAATTATTCCAATTCACATTTCAGGTCGAACGCTTTGGGAAGGTTCAAGGGGTGATCATCAAGACAGAGATGGGACCTACCCTCATTGCAGGATATTGTACCACATTATGCAAAAGGATCAAGCCAGGAACATGGGAGTTGTTCCTGGCACCCCCTTTTTCTTGTCACCCCCATACAAACTATCTCCAAGCCTCATCCCTTCCTCTTCCCTCCTCCTCCACAGTCACCACCTGTTTCTCCCCAGAACTACTGCCTTGGCCTCCTAAAATCTTTCTGATCACTTTCCATCACCTTAAATTGAAGCCACAAATCCTTACCTTGGCTCTGACTACTCCACCTGGCTACTCCCTGCCTCTCTGGCTGTGTCTGTGCCACACACCCCTGCCTTGTTCCCTGTGCCCCAGCCATACTGGTCTTCTTCAGTTCCCAGAGCACTCTAAGTACCCTTCTGCCCCAGAGCCTTTGCATGTGCTCTAACTAGAATGCCCTCACCCCCATTCTTGGCCTGGCTAGTTTCTTACCTTAAAGATCGCCACTTAAATGTTCCCTAACTAGAAAGGTTTCCACCACCACCTGCATCTTAATAGGCCCCCCTGTAGTTCCCTTTCTTGGTTTTCTGTCATCTTGTTCTTTCCATCCATAGTGCTTATTAGACTGTGTAATTTGTTTGCACATTCTCTCCCAGCCCACGCTGAGACCCCTCCCATATGCCAGCAGTTTGACCTGTAGCAGTAGAAACAGCGGTGGGTGATGGAGTGAGCTCCCTGTACGGAAGGTATTCCAGAGACTGGAGCAGAAGTTGGAGGTCCACTTGTTAGAACATTCTCAGCAAGTTGCCGCCTTGGATGATTTGGCCTCTCAAGGGTCTCTTCCATATCTCATTATTGTTTCTTCAGTGGAAATACATTAACTTGAACTTCTTTCCCTTCTGAGGGTGGGCATTAGGTGATTAGCAGCAGCTGGTGTCAAAATCCCAAGATCTCAGTAGCATACGCAGTGAAGGCTGGTTTGTCACCCTCATCAAGTCTGATGGGGTTGGGCAGCTCCTTAAACAGTAACTAGGCTGTGTTCTTTGCTCTCACTGAACACATGACCACGTGGTCTCCAAAGGAGGGGAGAAGAGAGCATGGCTGATGACATGTTAGTCGGGGTTCTCCAGAGAAATAAAACCAATAGAAGAGATATACATCCTCTCTTGAACCAATAGAATATTGGGGCCAGTGTTTCAGTTCCAGTCTGAAGGCAGGAAAAGACCAATGTGTCAGCTCAGCAGTTAGGCAGGAAGAGTTTCCTCTTAGTCTTTTTGCTCCATCCAGGCCTTCAACAGATTGGATGAGGCTCACCCTCATTAGAGAAAGAAATCTGCTTTACTCAGTCTATCCATTTAAATGTTACTCTCATCCAGAGATACCATCCAGAATAATGTTTGAACAAATATCTGAGCACCCCATAGACCAGTCATGATGACGTATATCAATAACCATCACAATGACACAGGGGTTGTGTGGTCAGGCATGTTTCCCTCCCATTGGTCAGATCCTGTCAAATGGCCCCATCTTGGCTCCAAGAGAGGCAGCGAAATCGTCTTAATGAAGACTCAGGAATGAGAAAATGAATGAGCATTTGGAAACACACAGCATGGTACCCTCTTGCTGAATAGGTAAAAACTGCTCTTCACTGACTTGTTCAGGGGTTCTAGATCCAACTTTAGAGATCTACATGAATTTTTGCACATTCTGAGTAACTAGTGAGTAGTAAATAATATAATATATTCTATTTCCCTAAAGTCACCAAAGTGACAGGCAGTTAAGATACTCTCCTTTTGCAAACATCTTGAGCAGAGGTGTTTTCATCATCTTTGGGAGTAGGGCATTTAAGACCCTAGAATGGCTGACCTGGCCAAGGTTACCCAGGCACAGCAACAAGCCAGAGAGGGAAAGCTGGTGCAGGCCACTGTGACAGCCATGCACCCTGCTGAGCAGGAAGCCCTGGGTTTTCCACCTCAGCACTGATCCTCTGCTCCTTCCAACTGATGCCTCTGCTGTCTGCCATACCGTGGCACCTCAGGGCACCTTCGACAGTGGTGTCACAGCCCCTGGGCACTGAGGTTTGCTCTAACTCCCACTCCTCAGCACAAAGCAGGCAAACTGAGGTTTAGTTTTCCCAAAGCCAAAAAGGCTTATTGGCCAGAGCAGGTAAATCAGAGAGCCCCAGAACTCAGAGAGATGCCCAGGTAACCCTGTCCCTGCACAGGCCTCTCCTGCAAACTAGGAGAACACTACACCAGACTGGGGCAACTTGAAAGCAGGACCTGGGTCTGCTGTCTGTGTCTGTACCCATGGTGCCCAGTACTGGGCACACACAGGAGGGCAACCAGCCTCTGCAGAAGTCATGGGCTCTTTGCCCGAGGTCTGTGGATGAACTCATGTCTCTATTCCCCCTCCCTGTTTAACATTTGTCTTCCCTGCTAAGCTATGAGCTCCAGGTTAGCAGCCCTGGGCCAGTTTTTTTTTTTTTTGCCAGTATATTCCCACTGTATCCTAGCTCCTGAAAGATGCTCAATAAATGATCATTGAATGAGCACCACCCTACTTTTGCTTAAAACTATTTATTAAGTCCCTTCTGTGTGCTAGGCATTGTATTAGGTGCCAGAAATGCAAAAGAAATAAAACAGATATAGTCTGATTTTATGCCACTTACAAAGATGTTTGTTTACACCAGAGAGCAGAACTTGATAACTAAACTGTCATAATGGTTAAAGTCACACCAAGCAACGTAAGCCAATAGAAAAAGTAAATTACCCACAGATCCGCAGGTCAGTAACTATTAAGTCAATTGCCATTCCCGAAATGAAGAAACCAAGAAGGACTATGACAATGGCAGAGAGATAGGATCAGACTTTGTATAGCAAAACAGGAGATTAGGGACACATGAACCACCTAAGCAGGCTGGACACACCCTGATGCCCCAACACATGCATGCTGAGATGAAGCGCTCTGAGCCATGCTGCTCCCAGCCTCCCACCCACCAAGTTTCAGCAGATGTTTGAAAGGAGCTCAGAGTGGCAACCTCTGGTGGAGGGTACAGAGGAGACAAAAGCACACAAGCCCCCTTCTCCCACCCCACTTAGAGCACCATCCCACCAGAGCAGCTCTACTCTGTCAACACCAGCTGAAGTCACAAGGTCCAGGAGATGAAGTCACGAGGTTCCAAAACTGCCCCCATAGCTCCCCAGAGAAGGCATGGGGGTGGAGGCAAGACTGCAACTACCTAAATCAGGTTTCAGTTCTGAGGATTCTGCTTGCCTTCACAGCATGATTCCAGCTATCCTCCCTGATCACACACAATGTCCATGCTTCCCGAAGGGGCTGTGACGGGGATGGAGGGGAGAGAGGAGGCCCTCTCCATATCCATGTGGTGGTCATAGGGTCTTGGTTGCCGGTCCCCTATCTGGTCAGGAGACATTGGCATGAACACTCTACCTTGACTCCTCCCCACCTACCAGTTCACAGTGTGGCTCTGGTCACAGGGACAAGACCAGATCAATAGAGTTTGTCACTCAGATGCCACACCTCCTCTGGTGGCTCCCAGTTCACCTGAGGAGTCCATTCCAGGGAAAGCAGGTTGATTTATAAGGACAACAGTGTGAGAAGAGGCTGCAGCTACAGAGAGATATGTCTAAGCAGCGGGCCTGGGCTCTCTCTCCAAATGACCCTAATTCCCAAGCAGGCCCCCCGAGCCTGGGTTTGCCCTTCAAGGCTCAGTCAAAAATATTGATGTACAGGCAGGCTGATTGAGCTTTTGACAGGATTTTTTCACCAACAGCGTCATTTGAAAAATGGCAAATGTCCAGGTAGGAATGTGTTCCATTAGTGTGCTTCTGACATAGGAAAACTAACACCAGCTTGACAAGAATTTGAGAAATTTAATTTCTATTGCTCCAAAGTCCCGGAATCCTGTTTGAGAGGGTGCTGATGGGTTTATGAGTGTCTCATCGAGTTCAAGTCAGTGTGAGAAATAGCGCCTGAGATTAAGGGAAAGCTGTAATAGGAACTAAAACCCAATTCTTCCACAACTGAAATGTTACGACCTCCTGCTTTCTGGAAGGATGTTTGTTAGCCTGCTTATGGTAAGCCCATTAATTCCCTGTGAACACTCCTTCTCTCAAAGCTCCAAGGGAGAGAAGGGAGGACTGGTGTTTGTAGCACCTCATATCTGGAAAACCAAGGGCAAGGTTTTCCAGATACGAGAGACAGGTCTTGGCCTTGAGTTCGCCTTCCATGTGCCAGGTACCAGAGAGCCTAGCACCCCTGCCTGGGATTCCACTGCAGGACAGACAGCCTAGGTAGTGACCCAGGAAGCTCTGTCTTGTGCTAACCAACCCACACTGACTTTGACAATCATTGCAGTGTGACCCATGCCTCCTCATCCCAGGGAGAAACAAGGAGAAGGTGCTAATGCCAGAAGGGTAGGCCCACAGGGAGATGGGTGCCCAAGCTGTAAGAAATCCCGGCTCCCTTGTCCTCCTCAAAGTCTCTACTCACAAAGCAGCTTTCTATGCCGATTCTCATGGCAGGGCATCTGTCTCTCTGTGGGCACAGACTTCTGCCCATCTGTACACACAAGCTCCCCAGTGAGCTGCTCTGACCCCCCAGTCCAACCCTCTCTTTCCAAGGACACCAACCTTTCTTTCTTTCTTTCTTTCTTTCTTTCTTTTTTTTTTTTTTTTTTATTTGGATTCTCACTGTCACTCAGGCTAGAGTGCAGTGGAATGCTCACGGCTACCCCACCATTGACCTGCTGGACTCCAGCCATCCTTCCGTGTCACCCTTCCAAGTAACTGGGGCACACTACTACTCCCAGCTAGTTTTTTATTTATTGTAGAGATGAGGTCTCACCAAGTTGTCCAGGCTGGTCTCGAACCTGCAGGCTCAGGCAATCCATTCGCCTCGGCCTTCCAAAGTGCTGGGATTACGGGCTCAGCCACCAAGCTCGACCAACCAGCCTTTCTATGTGGACACATTATCACCCCATACTTAGCCTCTGGCCAAGCCCACTGATCACACTCAGTGCTGGACTTATCTTGTTGCTGGTTTTCCAGAGACCTTGGAAACCTTCCCAAAAAGTAGCCAATGAGACCACAGATGGTCAATCAGTCACCCTAGGAGCACCAGAGCCACAACCAGGAGCTGGAAGGACCCCTTATTGAGCCTTTCTTGGGCAACTGCCCTAGAGGAATCTTCAAGTCCTCTTGTGTGATGTGGCTCTCCACCAGAGCAAAGACCAGGCCTGGGACATATCTGGCCCCCTTGCCTTGCAGACGTGCCTGTGGCAGGGGTAAGTTTCAAGAGATGTATGATCACCGAACAAAGGCAGAGGGCCATCCCCACAAATCCCAGGCCCCTCGCCATCATGATGTGAGGCTTGACAGGGCAGTGGGGTCCCCTTAGCTGGGTCACACCATCCCCAACCCCCCCATCCCCACCCCATGAAAGCTGCCCCTGTCACTCTTCAGAGAAAAGGCAGGGGTGGGGCCAAGACTGCAGAGACCTAAATCAGGTTTTGGTTCTGACGATTCTGTTTGTCTTCACTGTGTGATTCCAGCTATTTTCCTGGATGACATACAATGTCCAGGCTTCCCAATGGGGCTGTGATGGGGTCAGAGAGAAGTGGTCCTTTCCACACCCCCATGGTGGTCATAGGGTGTTGATCTGCCCAACAGATCCTTTCTCTTGGACACTTGACCCCACCCCAACCTCCTAGCCCCAGGCCTGGGTGGCCACATGGTCCAGGCCTGTTGAGTCAGTCAGTACTGGAGCTGCACTATGTTCAATCCACTCAGCCTCAGTGATTGCTTCAGAGAAGAACACAGAAACCATGTCTGGTCAGTCGAGTTCCCCCATGCTTTTTTTCCAGGGTTCTCAGGAAAGATCTGGTCCCTTTCTCTGGGATCCCACATACAGGGACAATATGACACTGGACATCTTGCAACCAAGTAGCGAACGCCACTGCTTAGGGCCCTGTACCTGCAGCCTCCTCCGCCTCCCTTAGATTTCCCACTTTGGGAATTAAATCATTCTCATTTTTCCCTAAGCTAGTTGAGCATTTCTGAGAGTTTCTGTTACAGAAGGCTGAAAAAGGCCTGACAAATTCACCAGGACAGTCTCTTTCAATCTTCTTCACATGATACCCATCCAAGTGTTTTCTTATGTTAAAACTTCAGAGACCCAGAAACATCCCTTGAGGTCATCTCAGAGGTAGAGGCCAAGAGCATGAGGAGCTCAGAATGGACAAGTGGCAGGTATCTGAAAACACACATGGAATGGGGAACCAGCTGACACAGTGACAAATAACGTTGGAAACAGAGCAAGGGCAAGATCAGGGACTGTTCTAGAATTCTCCATGGTGACCTGTGGGTAATAGGGTGCCACTGATGGCTTTTGAGCAGAGCTGGGACATACCTTGTTCTGTAAGTGGCAACAAGAGACTACAAGTGGCAGGGGCAAACTGGAGGGATGACCACACAGGAAGCTGCTGAGGACCTGGGATGGAGAAGAGGGAAAGTATTCAGGGGAGTCAGGAGGGAGGCCTCTGAGAGACTTGGCAGCCACTGGTGCTGCCATTGAGGAGTCACTTTTACTCTCACGAGCAAGTGGCAAAGGACAGGGGCAGATGATCCTTGGGGCAAGAGAAGTCACAGCAGGCAGCCCTGCAGGACTGAGAGGGGTCTGCAGGGACGTCCACTCCAAATAATCAGCTCAGAGTCCCAGAACCTAAAAACCAGATGGGCCCCAAAACCCTGCTCCCCCAACCCCTCATTTTATCAATGTCCAAACTAAGGCCTAGGAACAGGAAGGAGTCACCCAAGGCCACTCACCTTGTCAGCAGCAGAGCCAGACCTGGAGGTCAAGTATCCTGCGCTGCTCACACGAGCCCTGGCCCATGATGGTGTCTCGTTTTTCACTCACCGTAGAAGTCACCCTGGACAGTCACTTGGTCCTAGCCTTGCCACTAAGCAAGAAAGTAGGGCCTGCGGAGGGAAGGCTTGTTGACCAGTAAATAACCAGGAGTGAGGGTGGAAGAGGGCTCAGTAGCCTTAAATCTCTAGAATTTTAAAAGGAGCTGGGGAGTATTGACATGAATTAAATCCAATAAAACATTCATTTAATTAAACTTTAAGTGATCCAAATATTTGCTGTTTGGCTAATATTTGTGTAGCTGACAGGAGCAGAATTACGATGGTTCTGTCAGTACTCACGCATTCTAATTTTGCATGAGTTTTTCCTGCTCAAAGTGCACGTCTTCTACATACAAATGACTGGGGCTGCGCTCAGGGAGGATGTGCAACCAGTCGGCAGGGGACTGAGGGACATAGACACTCCCATCTCCCACTTGAGTTTGTTTTGCTTGTTGGCTTATTTGGGGTTTTTTTGTTTGTTTGCTTCCTTTTCGAGTCAAAGTCTCACTCTATCTCCCAGGCTGGAGTTCAGTGGCACGATCACAGTTCACTGCAGCCTCAACTTCCTGGGCTCAGGTGATCCTTTCACCTCAGCCTTGTGAATAGCTGGGACTACAGGAGCATGCCACCACACCTCGTTTTTTTTTTTTTTTGTAGAGATGAGATCTCACTATATTGCCCAGGCTGATCTCGAACTCCTAGACTTGAGTGATCCTCCTGCCTTGGTTTCCCAAAGTGCTGGGATTACAGACATGAGTTACAGTGCCCAACTGTTTGTTTTAGCTGCATGTTATATTCTCCTCTAGATTTTTTTCTAAAACTACTTTTAATATGATTTTGTGATCACATCGAAAAGGAGAATCCTACACTCCACATAGGTCCTATATTCCAAATGAAGGGCCATGCTCCTAGCCTGGTAGGTAGGGCTCCAGGCTGCCTAATCTCCTTGTCTCCCACCTTCACCCTCCCTTTCCATCTACCCAGAACCCTTGTAAGGCAGTGCTTCTCAGGCCTCAGGGTGCCACGGGGCCGGCCCCCCCCCCCCCGCCGCCCGGGGTAAAAAAGAAAGTCCGACCCACCCACCACCCCCCCAAGGGGCGGACA
>CAUYQG010013558.1:0-11374 GCA_963574415.1 Tarsius wallacei | reverse complement strand
GACCCGCCTGGGCAAGCGAGACCTCATCTCTACAACAAATCAAAAAAAATCAGCCGGGCGTGGTAGCGCGCGCCTGTAGTTCCAGCTACTCGGAAGGCTGAGGCGGAAGGATCGCCGGAGCCCAGCAGGTCGAGGCTGCGGTGGCCGGGAGCGGCCACTGCACTCCAGCCTGGGCGACAGAGTGAGACTCCAACTCAAAAAAAAAAACCATTTATCAAATTAATGTAGAACCCAAGTGATTAAAGTCCCAAAATTATGTTATTCAGAAGTTCCAAAGAAGAAGCCCCTGACTCTGGTCAATGTTTGTCCTTGGAGAGGTCACTGTGTGATGGAAGGAGCTTGGGCGCCTGAGGCAGGGAGACCCAAGGAGGAGGAATCCAGGCTTGGTCACTCACCAGCCTTGTGACTTTGGCCTGCATGCTTAACCTAGCTGAGCCTCAGTTTCCTCATCTGTAATCTTCTTCCCACAGAGAGCTGTAAAGTTCAATGACAACACGCGAATGAAAGACACATCTCTCTCTGCACACAGCTTAGTCGTCTCTTCCCCTTCCCCTGCCCCTGCCCCCTACCTGGCCTGGAATACACAGAAAGAGATAGATAGTACCCAGGAACCCTCAGCAGTTTTTGTCATCCTCCCCAAAGGAAGCTGGGATCTGGGGAAGGAAGCCGGTGGGAGAGAACTTGCCACTTTTCTAAGGGAGGACCTGGTCTCCCACAGAAGAGAGGGAGGGGTTGGGAGCTGCCTGCTTCTCCTTCCCACATCACAGAGAGAACCACCTGCTGACCAGGTTCAAAAGGCACAAACAGATGAATTCGTCAGTTTAAATATTTGGGGGTTTCTTTTTGTTTCATTGTTGGCTTTTCTTCCCAACTGAAAATGAACCTCTCTGGACCTCAGAAACCTCCTTTATAAATAAAGAAATGGACAATCCACATCAGTGGACTTCAGCTCTGGTCGGGCACTAGGATGATCTGGGGGGCCTTGTTTAAAATGCAGATTCCAGGCCAGGCATGGTGGCTCATGCCTGTAATGCCAGCACTTTAGGGGGCCAAGGCAGGAGGACTGCTTGAGCCCAGGAGTTCAAGACCAGGCTACAAAACATCCAAAAAAATGAGCTGGGTGTGGTGACGTGCACCTGTAGTCCCAACTACTCAGGAGGCTGAAGCAGAAGGATCGCCTGAGCCCAGGAGGTCAAGACTGTGGTGAACCATGATTGTGCCACACACTCCAGCCTGGTGATATAGTGAGACCCCAAATAAATAAACAAATAAATAGGAAACAAGGATTAACTCTGGCTTAATCTTGGGCCAAGAAACTTATTTTTAACCCAAGAATAAATTGAGCTACAACCTAAAGTGAGGAGAAAGCCAGGAGGTTATGTGTAAAATGAGCTGGGTATAGTCTCCCACAACCTCTCTTTACTGTGGTTGTCCGCCCACAGTATATAGCTTCAGATAATCAGGGTCCCGTGCTCACATTCTCCTGAGAATGACTTCTCCTCCTTGTACTTGGTTGCAAGATGGCTCCCGGCAGCCATGTTTACGCATGCCCCGCAGGCGTGGATACCTGTCCCTGTCTTGTCCAGTGTAGTTCCCTTCCCTCACAGTCTGGACTGGGGATGGCTTTCCTGAATGGAGAACAATATGAACTTCAGAACTACCTGTAGTCATGTTCTTTCATGTGAACCGAGAAGCAGAAAAAAACGAGCCTGCACTAAGAAGAATAAAGTATTTGGATAGAAAGAGTCAAACATGCAAGATGGACAGTGAGTGAGATGTTCTGGATTTCCTGCAGTTTGGTTCCTCCTGTCCATGAGTCCCATCCCCTCATCTGCATCCCACCTTTGGACTTCATAATTAATGGCCTTTTGGTTAAGGGAGTCGAACTGGCTTTGGTTCCTGTAATCAAGAAGCTCTATTGAGCACGGTTACTACATATGAGTCATTAGATTTGTCATGTTCAAATGAGTAAGAAATTAGTGCCTTCCCAACCAGGAAAGGGAAATATATGTGGAAAAATGCAACTCAGAGGCAGGAGTTTTGAGTTCCAATCATCTAAGAATCCCACAACCACATAGAATCACAGACTATTCTTGGTAGTTTTTTTTTGGAGGGGGTCTTAACGCTGTCACCCAGGCTAAAGTGCAGTGGACACAGTCATGGCTCGTGGCAGCCTCGACCTCCTGAGCTCAGACTATTCACCCACCTCGACCTCCTGAGTAGCTGGGACTACAGGCCTGCTTTGCTATGCCCGGCTAATTTCTTAAACATTTTTCATAGAGACAGGACTTCTCTCTGTTGCTTAGGCTAGTCTCGAACTCCTGGACTCAAACAATCCTCTTGCCTCGGCCTCCCAAAGTGCTGAGATTACAGGCATGAGCCATTGCACCCAACCTGAAAGTTCAGTATTTTAAAATTGGACAGGAAAGATAAAAAAGGGATCCAATATATATTGGAGTGATGGAATCCCAGACAAGTAAACACAATGAATCACTGATAAAGTAGAGACATCTTTCCTGAAAGAGTGAGCTGATGAAAACAGTAATAGTAAGTGACATTAATTGAGATTGAGTGGTTGCTAAATACCAGATACTTCAAGCTGTGCACATGTGACTCACTTCTGCAGATCGTATCACGGCCCTAAGAGGTCGAATCTGTGGCTGTTCTCTCTTGGATACACCCTAGCAGCAAAGTCTCCGCCTTGTCACACCTAGTCCCCTTCTCTGCACTTATCACCATCGAATACACTCTGGATTGTACTTATTTATTATTCTTTTTATTTGTCTCTCTTTTTCTGATAGAACGGACACTCTTTACGGGTCGGGGATTTTTTGTTCTATTTATTTACTTATTTCAGTAGCTTTAGGGGATACAAATAGTTTTTGGTTATATGGTTGCATTGTATAGTGGCAAAGAAGCCTGGGCTTTAAGTGCAACCACCACGCCCACCTGTGCACATTGCACCCGATAGGTGATTTTTTTTGTCCTTCCGTCCTTTCTTCTCGTTCCCTGCTGAGTCTCCAGTGTCCATTATATCATTCTCTGTGCTTTTGCAGATCTTTAGTTTAGGTCCCACTTGTAAGGGAGACCGTGTGGTATGTAGATTCTTCTGCCTTAGCCTCCTGAGTAGCTGAGACTACAGATGAGTGCCACCACACCTAGCTAATTTTATTATTATTATTATTTGTAGAGACAAGGTCTCCTATATTGCCTAGGCTTTTCTCGAACTCCTGGCCTCAAGTGATCCTCCCATCTCAGCCTCCCAAAGTACTGAGATTACAGGAGTAAGCCTGGTCACATGGTCTTAAACCAGGAGCCCAAACCAGAAAAGACCTGGCTTCTGTTGGGATTTGGGTGATCAGTTGAGGGATAGAAGCAAAGGGTGTTGTGGAGAATGACAGGAGGGGCGGGCACCGGGAAGGAACTGATTTTACAAGAGAATGTTGTCAGTTCAAGCCGGAAACTGCCCTACACTGAACCTTAAAACTGCAGTGTGTGCCCCACAATTTGAGTACCCACTATGGGGTGAATGAGTGACCTCAGAGAGCATCTAACACAAATGATATTTGCTTCGGCTGTGGATCAGGCTAATAATTCCCAAGCTAGAGGAAACAAAAGACTCATTTAGAATCTTTTGTTTGTATGACCGGGTGATGTGGCTCATGCCTGTAATCCCAGCCTTTTGGGAGGTAGACATGGGAGGACTGTTTGAGCCCAGGAGTTTGAGATCAGCCTGGGCAACATAACGAGAACTTGTCTCTACAAAAATAAATAAATAACATTTTAAAATAGTTTTTTGTTTGTAAAAATGGTAGATTACTGGGCCCCACTCCTAGAAATTTCCATTCATTATGTTGAGGTTGTGTCCTAAGATCTACATTTGTGATGTGACTGGTCCCTGGACAGGCCGTATCATGAGAAATGTGGAAGAGAACACGCGAATGAGTTTCAGGGAGCCTGTGAACTTCTAGGAATAGAATAAAATGTGCATATATGTACCTTTCTTTTTCTGGGGAGAGGGTTCTTATAATTGCAAGATTCTCAAAATCTTGTTAAGAAACACTGACATACAAGTTGATATATGTACCTTTTACAGAATTTAAATTGCTCTCCCTGGGGCACTCCTCCTCAAAACTTTCAACCCTAGTTTCTATAGCGTGAATGTTTGTATCCTCCCTACCCCCATTCATATGTTAAAATCATGACTCCTAATTTGATAGTATTAAGAGTTGGACATTTGAGAGACGAGTCTCCTTTCAAAAGAGACCCGGGAGAGCTCTCTTGCACCTTCTACCATGTGAGGATATAGAGGGAAGACAGTCATTTATAAACTAGGAAGCAAGCTCTCATCAGTCACCACATGTGCTATGCTGACAACTTGATCTTAAACGTCCCAGCCATCAGAACTGTGAAAAAAAGTTTTCTGCTGTTTATAAGTCAAAAAAAAAAAAAAAAGAAGAAGAAGAACCACTGATGTAGTCCCACATACACAGTGGGAAACAGAGTCCTAGGGTACAGGGGAGTTGGGGGTCTCCCTCCAGATTTTCTCTTTTCAAGCCCCTCACTCTCTTCTCCCCGCCCTGCTGATTGTAGGGGTGAGGTAGAGAAGAGGAAAAATAGATGTGCTGGGAGGGTGGAGAAGTCATCAAAGCATCGCTTTCTCCCATGCTGGCCCCAGGTGGGATAGATTGGTGGGAAGAGTTGAAATCACGATAGTTCAGTGAAGGACCCAGTCCTTCCCCTGTATTGCCACCCAGGCCCCGTCACCCACAGGATCCTGTTTCCAAGTGGGCTGCAGAGTCAGGCAGAGGGCACATGTGGCCTGTGGCCGAATGTATGATGGTGATGCAGTGACGTGAGGACTTGTCTGCTTCCTCCTGAGCGGGTGGGTGGTTACAGGCTTCCCTACCTGCATTCTGTTTTCCACTGATGATTTCCTCAGGCCATTGTGGGTTCTGGCCTCACCCCTGATAGTAGGCTGAGGCCACATTTCCTCTTGGGCACTCCTCCCACACCCATCCCACGCCACTAACCACAGCTGGCCTCCTCAGATTGAGTATGTGTCCTGCCCTCTAGTTTGGGGCCAGATCCTTCAGACTCTGGCCTTAGCCTGAGCCTCTGGATTCACCAGCCTCACTTGCCTTTCTCTTCTGAACTGACACCTCCCATTTTGGTCTTTCCCCTCATTTCTGTGCTCTTGATCTAGTCCTGGTGACAGGGCCCCTCCAGTCCTAACCCTACCTGGCCACCTTCCCCCAGCTCCGTCCACTGGCTGGTGCAACCCGCTATTCAAGGGCTAAATTTACTCATTGTCCAACCCCTCCTTCTGCAAGGTAACTGTGCTAGAAAGTTCATGTAACACCCTTTCTCTGCCTTTGTGTGGGGAGCCTACGAAAGCTGGTCTTGGGATCTGGTTAAGTAGACCAGCTGTTCACCTCTGTGACTCTTTAGTGGGTTCTGACTCTCCTAGCCATTCCAAGATCTCCCAACCTGTTTCCCCACTCTGCTTGCCAAGTCCCTTTCTCTTGTTTTTTTCCCCTCCCCCTCTCCCTCCTTCCCTTCCTGTCTTCCTCCCTCTCTTCTCATTTCCTTTCCCTTTCTCTCCATCCATCTTCCTTCTCCTTCCCTTCTTCTCTCTCCTCTTATTTTTACCTCATGCTTTAGGTCTTCCTTCGTCCTTCCCGGCATTGCTTTGCCTGACAACAACACTCAGTAATTAAAGCAAAGCACCTGAGCCCTGTGTGTTGACTGATGCCACCTTTGTTGTGGTGCAGATTCGTGTTGGCAGCAGATATCCAGGAAGGCCGGACAGTAAGATCCGTCCTGCAGAGCTTGCTGTAGGCAGAGGAAAGAAGGCCGCTCTGTAATTTTCTCAACAGCCTCCTCAGATTTGCGGGTGACACCTCGGACCCCTTTAACAGACAGGAAATGAGCTCAGAGCTCAGGAGACTTGCTCCAGGTCTCAGATTAAGTCAGGGCAGAGGTGGAGGCGAACAGAGCCTTTGGGTTGGAAGCAGTCCAGACAGCTGCATGGAGCAGGACCCCAGCCTCTGTCTTTAGAGCCTGCAGCGGGGCGGTCGCACGGTGGACAGCAACACCAGTTACTGGAAAGTCATGTTAGACCTTCCTGCCCATGCTTCAGCCGGGGAAAGAGTTGCACAGTGCATGCCTTGTTCGGGATTAATCATTTTCCCTGTTGCCTGTGACTGAGGCTGTTTCTCTTGCCCTGCCCCTGGTCTCGCCTGACCCAAGGATTTCATCTGGAGGGCGGGACATTCCCCCGTCCCCCCCCAAACCGGAGCCTGCAGTCAGGACCAATGAAAGCAGAGGACTTCATCCACCCGGTGACTAAGAACTGGCAGTATTTAAGAGGTGGCAGGAATGAGCTGAGAATTGCTTCAGCTTTCTCCGCAGACGGGCACACTCTTGTCTGACTTGGGGTACCGCTGAGCCAGAGACCCGGAGAAGGGGGAGAAGACCTGCCAGACCCTCCGCCGCCACCATGTGCTATGGCAGATGTGCCCGATGCATCGGACTTTCCCTGGTGGGGCTGGCGGTCCTCTGCATTGTAGCTAATATTCTGCTTTACTTTCCCAATGGGGAAACGAGATACGCCACGGAAAACCACCTCAGCCGCTTTGTGTGGTTCTTTGCCGGCATCATCGGAGGGGGCTTGCTGGTAAGTCATCTGGAAGTTTTACAGCCTTAACACAGCCCTCTCCTCTTAAGGTGATGTTTTCGTTCTGTATTTTCACGGAAAGTTTTCTGTAATGTGTATTTCCAAATCCAGTGACTTGTTTTGTTCAGTCTTCTGAAAGCAGATCATGCAAAAAGTTGAGATAGGTACAGCACAGTGTATTCATGTTATTAGACGTTTTACAAAATCCTCTTTCAACTAAAAGTGAACAACCTTTTATTTGCTAAACTCTTATTTTACAGCTGGAAAACAGATATTGGCTTCTAAATCAGATTTTGAGACTGTAGAGTTTCTGTACTGGATCGAGTTGTCATCTTAACGTTTGCTCGGGGGAGCTGAGCGGGCCTTGCTGGTTCTCTGCCTAAATCAACCGTTTTGGATCCAAATTCTCTGCTGTTTATTTTCAGGCATCTGTGACAGGGAAAAATAATGAATTGTGAGTGCGCTGCTATTTAAAAAGAACTGTACGCTTTCTCCTTTATGGGATGCTGGGGTGTGGTGTCTAGGAAAAGTCCTACAGTTAGCAGCCGATCGTTGCCTGAAGTTAAAAGTGGAATGTGTTGTTTCTTCCAAAGTTTGTTTTTAATTGAAGTGAGAGGAATTTGCCTGCCAATCTGGGAGCTAAAACTACTAGCTTCAACCACAGCACGGAAAGAATGCGGACAGATTTAAGTTTGCTACTTTACAATGCTGGGATTAAGAATTTTAAAGAAAATTTGTATGGAATTGTTAATCCCATACAGATTATATTTCCTTAGTCAAGCAAAAGATATTAAAACATTTAAACCTAATACAGTAATTATGGCATGGCAAATCTGCTTTAAATTTAAGCATTACTATGATGTTAACATAATCATTTGTCTTTAACATAACTTTGCCCTTGATTAAATTTCTTTTGATCTCTCACTTAAAGTATTTCCTATTTACCTTATTTAAAGAGCTTTGTTAAGCTAACACTATACATTTGTATCTCCAAATAAGTAGTTTATATTTATTATGTTTAGCTTTCATCTCTCCCATTTATAAAAAAAGTTTCAGTCATTCTATTAAAGATATGTTGGTATTGTCTACATTTCACAAGGGGGAAGAATCAGATTTAAAGACAAGGTTTAATAGTTCCAAAAAAGAGTTTGCATTTGAGCCCATGTGATGGACTCTTGTGGAATAAATACATTTATAGGTTATTATTTTACTCCTCTCATACTACACCCTCTCCCTAAAGAATGCTTTGACACTGGCTGAGGTGGGAGGATTGCTTGAGGCCAGGAGTTCAAGACCAGCCTGGGCAACATAGTGAGCTCCCATCTCTACCAAAAAAAAAAAAAAAAAGCCAGTCGTGGTGGTATGCACCTGTAGTTCTAGCTACATGGGAGGCTGAGGTGGCAGAATCTCTAGAGCCCAAGAATTCAAGTCTATAGTGAGCTATGATCACACTCCTGAACTCCAGCTAGACCTTGTCTCAAAAAAAATAATAAAAAAAAATGCTGTGACCTATTACATGTAAACAAGCAGAAATTACATTTGGAGGGTGTTTTTTTTCTCCTTGGAGTTTTACATTATTTAAAATACTTGGTTCACTTGTCAAAGCCAGTCAGCGCTGTCAGAAAGAAACATATTTTACCAAGAGATGCCTAACCCGACCCATTTGAGCCTGGGGAAGGACTGACTTGACTCTGTGTGTTTCCCAACCAGATGCTCCTGCCGGCCTTTGTCTTCATTGGGCTGGAAGAGGACGACTGCTGTGGCTGCTGCGGCCACGAGAACTGTGGCAAGAGATGCGCGGTAGGTCCTCTACCCTGTGGGAATGTAGACTCTTCGTGCCATAAGAATTTGCGAGGCGACATGCTGGGGCTCACTTCTGGTGTCTCTCCTTCTAGATGCTGTCTTCTGTGCTGGCCGCTCTCATTGGAATTGCGGGATCTGGCTACTGCGTCATTGTGGCAGCCCTGGGCCTGGCAGAAGGACCGAGATGTCTTGATTCCCTCGGCCACTGGAACTACACCTTCGCCAGCACCGAGGGACAGTACGTAATTGTTCCCTACTGGGCCACACATCCCCATCCATCATGTGGGTAGTGGCAAGCCCATCAGACCAATCAGGCATCCACTCATCCCTCCATCTCTACCCACCTAGCTAGTGTTTATTTGCACTGACTCAGGCACCGTTTAGGCAATGGCCGTGCCGGGATGGATGGCCAGTCTCTGGCCTGGACAAGATCTAAGTGCTTTTGAATAGATTCAATAACTCAGTCCTCATAATAACCCTAAGAAAGGACTTCCACCATTACTCCTGTTTTACCGATGACGTAACTTATCCAAGGTCACACTGCGAGGAAGTAGCAGTTAGGATTTGAGCCCAGGCAGTCGGCTGTAGAGTTTGTGTTCATGTAGTGCTATACCAGGATGGCTGTCTGGTTAAGTGTAACACATTTTGCTATTTTATTTTCATTTTTCTGAGTTGGGGGTCTCACTGTTGCCCAGGCTGGAGTGCAGTGGCATGATCACTGCTTACTGCAGCCTCGACCTCCTGGGCTCGGGCGATCCTTCCACCTCAGCCTCTGAGTAACTGGAACAACAAGCACACACCACCACACCTGGCTAATTTTTTGAGTGTTGTAGTGACAAGGTCTCGCTATGTTGTCCGGGCTGGTCTCGGAATCCTGGGCTCAAGCCATCCTCCAGGCTCAAGCCATCCTCCCGCTTCAGCCTCCCAAAGTGCTGGGATTACAGGTGTAAGCTGCAGCTTCTGGCCCATTTTACTATTTTATAAGTATGATGGAATCCTTATATAATAAGAAAACCAACTATTTGAAAATAACCAAAGCCCAGGGCAAGTCGTGCCCCCGCCCACATACACACATGCTCATGCATAATATAAGAACTGTGTACAACACATCCTTTATTTAAAGTTACTCACAATCCTACAACAGTTACATCAGGATAATTTAAGAGGTTCCACTGTTTTATGTTGATATTCATTTCTTATCAGTTATTGAGAAAAGAAGAGAAATAGGAAAACTGGTAGAAACTGAGGTACGTGGTGATGAAGGAATGCCATGCTTCTCCAAGCAGGAGTTGATTCTGAGTTGACCTTTTCTCCCACTCAACTTCCTAAAGTGGAATTTTGGAAGGTTTCGTCTGGAGATATATATATAAATAATACTAATAATAAATGTGAACTGACCTTATATTATCAAGAGTGTTTGTCTCTACGGATTTCATAAGCCTGAGGTTTTATGAATCTATGAATATTCATGAGATAGTGAACTTGGAATTAGGCAGATATGGGTTTAATCCAAGCTCTGCACTTAACCTCTGAGTTCACGAAACAGTGAATTGACTTCTCTGAATCTCGATTACTTCATCTGTAAAATAAAACCAATGATAGTTATCATGGGAATTAACAAGAGAACATGCAAAAGGCTCCCAACAGAGGCTAACGTATCATGAACCCTGCCCCTGTTAGCTATTAATTTTTTTTTCCCTACGGCCTTATTTATTTATTCTAGAGTTGTAGGATACATGTGAGGATTTACTACATAAGTAAATTGCATGCAGGTGAGTTTTGGACTTCTAGCGAGCCCTTTCTTCCCCTGACAGTGGATCTGATACCCAGTGTGTGGTTGTGTGCCCCTTTTCACTTCTCCCTCTATCCTTCCTTTAGCAATGTCCAGTATCTGTTGTCCCCACCTTTGTGCTCATGTGACCAGTGATCAGGGCCTGCTTATGAGTGAGAATATGTGGTATTCAGTTTTTTTGTTTCTGCAATAGTTCACTTAGGATAATGGTCCCCAGCTGCATCCATGTTGCTGCAAAGGACATGATTTTGTTCTTCTTTAGAGCTGTGTAGTATTCCGGTGTGTATATGTACCACATTTTCTTTATCTGGTCCACTTTTGATGGGAATGTGTGTTAATATTATCTATTAGCTTATAAAGACCATAATCCAATGGTAGCCTTTGTAGGAAAATTGGTAGTTACGGGAGTTTGGAGTTTTGGTGTTCAAAATTGTTATCAATCATGATTCGTCTTTTTTCAACTACTAGGAGACGGCTATTCATGTATGCACCAATGCACAAAACCATTGTAGGAAGCTACCTCTAATTTCAGTCATGCCTTGTGCTGCTGGAATGCAGGGAGAGGTGGGAGTGTCACTCAGGGCTTTTTTTTGTTTTATTTTAAATAACTGACGTTTGCCCCTCCCAACATCCACCCCAGTCTCTACAAGAAACTTTCCTCTTCTACATTGTTCCTCATTTGAAACTATCCAAGAATTGCCATATGAGGAATAACAGTCACAAGCCACTGGTTATTTCCAATAGCCAAGTGGAGCCAAAGGATTTTTTTACATTGTGACCTGAAAATACAGATTTTTGTTCTACAGCCATGCAGAAAGAAAGGGCCAGAAAAACAATTTTTTTTTTTTTTTTAAATCAGCAAATTGAATCTCTGGTTGGCTCAATGAACCATTCCAAAGCCAGGTCTCTAATTCCAAGCCCCTTTGTTCTGCTGTGGCAGGAACGGGTGATAAGAAAAAGAATTATACCAGACCTCTTTGTGGAATGAAGTCAGGCCTTGATTTTCCCACATGATTGAATCCTCTTTCATTAAGAATTCAAACACTCTAATGTAGCAAAGGCTCACATCCTAGGAGAGTAATCAGAGGTAGAGCTTTTCA
>CAUYQG010013542.1:0-15021 GCA_963574415.1 Tarsius wallacei | reverse complement strand
GTGGTATATTATTGTGGTTCAAATTGCATACTTCAAAATTGTACAGATATAGTGTACCTCAATAGTTATACATCAATAAAGCTGTAAAAACTGAAAAAAAAAGTAATACCTTTTTTTTTTGAGTTGGAGTCTCACTCTGTCGCCCAGACTGGAGTGCAGTGGCCGCTTCCGGCCACTGCAGCCTCGACCTGCTGGGCTCCAGCGATCCTTCCGCCCCAGCCTTCCAAGTAGCTGGAACTACAGGCGCGCGCTACCACGCCCGGCTGATTTTTTGATTTATTGTAGAGATGAGGTCTCGCATGCCCAGGCGGGTCTCGAACCCGCGGGCTCAGGCAATCCACTCACCTCAGCCTCCCAAAGGCGCGGGATTACAGGCTGAGCCACCGAGCCCGGCGATCTACAGATTTCTTTCCCAGAATATTCTGGAACTATAAAACTATGAATCAAAATCAGTATACATACCTAATGGCAATTTTAATTTACTTATGCATTAGTTATTGGTTATCTTCTAAATGTTCTCCCTTTTAGTCACAAAGAATAACAGGTTTTACATTTCAAAAGTAAGATAGATCGATCCAACTTTTTATTTACACAATTTAGTACAATTTAATGCTCTTTTTCACCTATGTTTTGAAATCATTTTAGACATAAAGGTTGCAAAAAGAGGCCAGGCACGGTGGATCATGCTTGCAATCCCAACACTTTGGGAGGTGTAGGTGGGAGGATCGCTGGAGCCCAGAAGTTCAAGATCACCCTGGGCAACATAGCCAGATCCTTGCTCTACAAAAACATCAAGAAATTAGCTGGGTGTGGTGACTGAGGGGGACGGATTGCCTGAGCCCAGGAGGTTGCGGATGCAGTGAGCTGTGATGGTGCCGCTACACTTCAGCCTGGGCAACAGACTCTGACTGGAAAAAAAAAAAAGAGAATCAATTCTGGATGGAATCACTAGTAAACAAGTCATGACAAGATTAAATTAAACTTAATGTTGAAGAGTAAATGCATTTTTATTTTTAAGTAGAAATTGTCCCTTTTGGCAGGAATGTGTAAGTTGCATTTCTAAAAGGCAACTTGCAACATTTGCCAAAAACCTTGAAAATGCACATTTTGAATGCCCCAGTGATTCTATTTTTAGTAATATATCTTAGTAATGATGAAGAAAGATGTTCATGGCAAGACTATTTATAATAGCAAGAAAAGAAGACGAATAGAAAACAAACTAAATGTCCATAAATAGGGGAACATGTTAAAGAAATTATGATGTGTCTTTATTTATTTATTTATTTATTATTATTTTTTGAGTTGGAGTCTCACTCTGTCACCCAGGCTGGAGTGCAGTGGCATACTCACAGCCACCCCAGCATCAACCTGCGGGGCTCCAGCAATCCTTCTGCCTCAGCCTTCCAAGTAGCCAGAACTACAGGCGCACGCTACCACACCCAGCTAATTTTTGATTTATTGTAGAGACGAGGTCTCGCCAAATTACCCACGTGGGTCTCAAACCCGCGGGCTCAGGCAATCTACTCACCTTGGCCTCCCAAAGTGCTGGAATTACAGGCTGAGCCACCGAGTCCAGCCTGATGTATCTTTAAAATGGAATATTATATATTAAAATAAAAATGTAAGAACTTATTCAAATCCTACAAGCTTTCCCACTAATGTCCATATCCTGGTCCAGGGTTCTACATTGCTTTTATAGCCTTAAATGTGTTCCCGTTCTTTTCTTAGAACTTCCTTTCTGCCTGTCAAGCTCTTTTTAAAAGAATGACTTGACTGGTTTTACAAAGTTAGTACATGTCCATTACAACAAATTCAAGCCATATGGAAAACTAAAAGGACCAATGTAAAAAGTATACCTACTCTTGCCACCATGAAAAAACAACTATTAACATTTGGCGAAAATTGTTTCTCATATCTTTTAATGTACAAATACAATTAAAAAGATAAATTGGTAGAATTTTGATAAATGGAAGCATTAAAGGCTATTTTAAACAAAAGTAGTAATGCAGTCTTACTTTAGCAGAAGAAAAATAAGCTAAAATATAATGAGGTGTGCTGAATTTCAGGAGAACATTTTTTTCACAAAAGACATTATTCTCTGAATTCTCTCTCTAAATGCCAGAAAAAGATCATGAAAAAAACGTAGGTATCCATGAGCTTTTGTTGCCTAACAAAGCACCCAAAAACATTGTGACTGAAAAGAAACACCATTGATCATTGCTAATAGGTTTGCGGTGGTAGTTCTGGTGATATGGCTTAGATCATCTTGGGTGAATGGGTCAGAACAGAGGTCAGCTGGAGTCTGGCTGTCCTAGAATCGCCTTACTCATAGGTGTGGTAGTTGGTTATCTCTTGGCAGGGGCAGTGGGGGTGACTAGCCCTGTGATCTCTCATGCTCCAATAGGACAGCCCAGGTTTGTTCCCACAGTGGCAGCAGCGTTGCAAGAAAAGAGAGGGTGACAGTATGCAAGTCCTCCTCAGGATTAAGCTCAGAGCTGAAGCAGCATCACGTTCACCAAATGCTATTGGCGACAGCAAGATCAGCCTAGATTCAAGCCTGGTTACCCATTTTATTCTTATTCAAACTTCAAGTTTTCGTGAGAGCATTATTCTTTCAGTTTGCAGATTTAAGCATTTGTTTTGGGATTATTTTTCCCTAGTATATTTTTAGACATATTTTAAACATGTTTCTTTTGTTCATTTCTTCTTTGCAAACTCCAATTATGTATTTGTTGGACATTCTTGAACTGTCATTCATGTCTATCTTTTTTCTTATAATCTTCTTTTTAACTATTATTGTATGTTCCTAGAATGTCTCCCCACATATTTACAGGCCCGAAGCATTCATATACAGGTTTCAGATCAAATATCATGTGGTCAGAGAGACTTTTCTGATCTCCTAGTACCTTTTCACACTTTATATGCAGATTTATTTTACTTTTGGTATAGGACTATAAAAATGTATTCTTTATTTTCTTTTCACCCTCCTCCCCCTGTCTGTACTAGATTACAAGCTGCATGGCAAAGCAGTTACCCATCTTAAACACTGCTAAATCCCTACCACCTAGAAGCACTTCTGGTATACAGGGGGTATTCTGGAATTATTTGTTGAGTGAATGAATGAATGAATGAAAATTCTGCCTGTTGTACCTTAGGCCTTTTCTAATTTTGGTTGCTTACATATAGCATGACTTTCTTCTCTGTGATATTTATATTTATCTCCTATAGTTTCTTTGAGATTATAGAGAGCTCTTTGAACTCTTCCTCTGTTTCTTTGAATCATTTTCTTTAATAGTTTTTTTTTTCTTTGTCTAACAGTCCTTTCTTCTTTATTTTCTCTATCATTTCAAAGCAGGTCTGTGGGGCCATTCCATCTGATTACTATATGTCTTGTATACTTGCTGAAAAATGGTCTGGGCAGAAGGGGGAGTTACAGGTGGTATTAGTAAGCTCAAACAGAGCATATCGCCTTCTATAGCCTGTCACCAAATCTCTTCTTTTCCTTAACCCGGAGATGTTTATTACCACTCAATTTTGTTAATGAAAAAGTTGATATAGAAATTCCTGTTTTCCCCCAATTTCTTCATTGCACTTCACCTCTGGTCATCTCCACAGCGAGGAGAATAAACAGTGGATTAAAAAAATCTGTGTCACCTTAGTTCCTCTGCTTTGCTTTTCTTTAAAAAATTTTTTTTTTATTTTAAATATGTGGGGTACAATTCAGGGTTAGGTATGCAAATGTTGATCATGCAGGTGCCCTTGTTGATAAGGTGTGTCCCTCTTCTCCCCTGGCAGTTTTTCACTACTGCCACTCCCACCCCACCCTTCCCTAGCAGATTCCCACTACTGCCAAGTTTCCTCTGCTTTTCTACCTGCTGTGGTCTGTGGTGTCAAAGTGGGTGTCTTAGGGGAGGATACTATTCTGCTATGGCCCTCTGTGCCCCTGAATCTTACATCACTGAAAGAATCATTGGATAGGCATTTTAGGGTAGTCTCACTCGCTTCTGAGGAATTGTCCATCTTACCCTGAGAACTGAGAATATGTTGTTAGTTCTCAATGTTCTTCCTCATTTTAGTCCAGATTTCACAGCATTTGGCAGGTTTGCTACATAGTTTGTGGTCTGAGATTGTAGTCATTTCCTTATTTTATTGGCAACTGAAATATTTTTCTCCCTTTTGGTTATTTTTGAGATTTTTGGAGAAGGGGAGGGGGAGAATGAATGTCTCTATACCCTGATCCTTAACTAGAAACCATTTTGTGTTTTCTGAATTGCATTCTGCAAATTTGTATTCCACAGTGTAGGAGAGACCCTAAGTGCCAACTCATCCTCCAGGTTTAGGACTTAAATCTGAATTCTCATAAAATGTGTTTATTTTATTTTATTTTATTTTTGAGTTGGAGTCTCACTCTGTTGCCCAAACTGGAGTGCAGTGGCCGCTCCCGGCCACCGCAACCTCGACCTGCTGGGCTCTGGCGATCCTTCCGCCTCAGCCTTCCAAGTAGCCGGAACTACAGGTACGCGCTACCACGCCCGGCTAATTTTCTGATTTGTTATAGAGATGAGGTCTCGCCAAATTGCCTGGGCAGGTCTCAAACCATGTTTAAATTTTTGTTGCGTAACTTTGCATCTATTACCTTTCTTCGCCATTCTCTTTGCCATACTCCAATCTCTAGGGGTTTGTTTTTGTTTTATCTTGCCTCTCAGTGTAGACTCAATATTCTTTTTTCCTCTTTATAGCAAGAACTTTCCTGGTCCTTCATCTTCTTGACTTCTCTAAGTTAAGCCTCAAAGTTGGCTGGCCTCAAGCAATTAGTGAGTTGAAAACCACCACAACACCGTCATCATCACTTTATCACCGCTCTGTTTATCACACGTTTACTGGATGCCAGTAATACTGCTAAAATTTGTCCACATATCATCTCATGTAATCCTTCCAGTAACCCAACAAAGTTAATAAGATTGCCTGCAATTTAAATGTAGGGACCTGAAAAATAGCTTTTTCCTAAAACTGGCTCCAGAACTGCGTTCAGAGATGTCCCTGTATTTGTTTGTTCAAGAAAATACTTTGGAAGATACCCTGGGCCAGGCACGGTGGTTCATGTCTGTAATCCCAGCACTTTGGGAGGCCAAGGCAGGAAGATTGCTTGAGGCTAGGAGTTAGAGACCAGCCTGGGCAACATAGTGAGATCCCTTCTCTACTAACACTTTTTAAAAAAATTAGCTGGCCATCCTGACGAGCTCCTGGAGTCCCATCTATTCCGAAGTTTTTCCTATTCACAAACCTCCTCCCATACTCAAGCTCCATCTTCTTGCCATGCTTCATGTTTCTAGAGAATACTATTTATTATGACCAAATATATTACATATATATTTTTTGTCTAGCTCCTCTATAAGATGTAAGCTTCACAAGGACAGAAATTTTGTCTGTCTCATTCACTATCATATCCATGGTGCCTATTACAGAGTTTAGCATTTACATGATGCTGAAAAAAGATTTGATAAATATACTCAAGCAATATTCATTGGGTGCCTTTTGTAATGTAGGCGATGGTCTCGTGACTTTGTAATTTCAACTGATCAAATGAAGCCCAGTCCACTAGTTTCTCAGCTAGTCATACAGCCCAACTGTTTTCATCAGAACTGAGTCAACTGTGCATTGTATGTGTTCTCACAAGCACCTGCATCTACTTGTTGACTTATTTGAAGAGAATTTCAAGGAGCTCTTGTTAAGAGCTGCTGCTACCTCAGTCAGATACTGGTTATCTCAGAAATGACCTTTTCTCTTGCAGAGAGCCCAGAGTCATTGAACCAGCCTTCTAAAGGTTCCACAGTGATGCTAAGAAGGCAACAATTCTGAGTGTAGAGCAGTGGAGGGAACAGTTGGGAATAGGTTTCTGGATCCAGGCTGAGTCCAGTCCCAGCTCTGTGACCCAGGAAATCACAGTGCCTTCCTAACAGAGCAGTGGTGAGGAAACACTTGTCAAGGGCAGCACGGCAGAGGCAGAGGATCTAGGTAGAATACCTGATAAGCAAACAGCTACATTCAAATCAGTGAACACTTTCTGGAAAAGGGGACCCTTGACCAAAGTTTTAAGGAAAAACCAAAGCATGAATTGAAGAAGCAGATAGCAGTCTTTGTGGCCAAGGGAAGGATTCAGATTGGGCTCTGAAGCCCATGGTGAACTTCAGAAAGGAGCTGATCTCAGGCAGAGTGACATAAACTGTGCCGGAAGTCATGCATGGCTCCTGTCACACTTGTTAGCTGGGTAAACTCAGGCCAGCTTCACCCCATC
Source organism: Tarsius wallacei (assembly GCA_963574415.1). Classification (NCBI taxonomy): domain Eukaryota; kingdom Metazoa; phylum Chordata; class Mammalia; order Primates; family Tarsiidae; genus Tarsius; species Tarsius wallacei. Next base: position 8,726 of record CAUYQG010013542.1, on the reverse strand, counting down.
TGAACACTCTGTTCATTGTGATGCTGGTATTTCAAGCCTATAGATTTGTGTAAAGGCTAAACAATTACCAGTAATATTTGTGAAAAACTTCTAAACTGTAAAGAACTTTCCTAATGTATACTGCTGATGTCTGATCAGTAGCCTGGTGGTACAATAAAGAGCTGTTGGATTAGAAAGACCAGGCTTTGAATAACTGCCTTGCTAACTATTAAATTTGAGGTCATGTGTTGACATCTTATTCCCTCTGAGCTTTCTCTCTCATCTGTAAAAGGGAGATGGATGCTTGTGAGGATTTCACTAGATCTAAAGAGCCCACCAAACACATCATTGTCATCCCCATCTCCATCCCCACCATCATCATGGCCAAGGTTAGCTTGAGTACTCACCATCTGCTGGACACTCTTCTAAGAAATTCATATGCATTTAGGTAGATGTTGTTAATTGGAGGCCTAGGGAGGTTAAGGAATTGTCCCGAGGTCACACAGGTAGGAGTGGTAGAGCTTGGATTAGAACCCAGACAGTAGAGCACAGCACACAAGGGTAGTTATTGACAATAGTGCAAGCCTGTTACTGACATAGGCCAGTTTTTAGAAAGTTCCTTTGTGAAATAACAGACTGTCAGAAGAATGCATGTTTTCCAAGGCATTTGATGATGGAAAAGAGTAATCTCTCAGGAAGATTTTTGGAACCTTCCCACCTGCTTTAAAAACAACAACAACAAAAGCCAGAGCCGATTCTGCTAGAGACTATGTAATTGATACCATTTTCGGAAAGAAAGGAAGTTGAAATAACAATGCAAACTGGAGTCTCCACCTCAACACCTGAGCTTGTCTCCCCTATTTGTAAAATCCCTGAAAACAACCCTGGTCAGCTTTGGGACTGTCCAAATCTGTGAAGAAATGTCTCTAAGGCCACTGAGGACTAGGTGATAGGCTGGATTGAAAACATTACCACACAAGGAATTACCTAATTTGCATCAGCTGAAAGGCAAGAAAATGCAGCTCAGAGCAAAGGCCACTGGTTCACCCAGTGAAGATCTGCTGTTGCATTCTTCCACCCACATGTGAGGCCATAAATTCACAGGGCAGGAGAAAGTTTAGCCCTGTGGCTTAGACTTTAAGCAACTTCCTCTGGAGGAATATACGCCTGTTTCCAAATTCGTCATGCTTGCCCTCTGGGTCACAAGTCAAAGCCTCTAGTGGGTAGAAGCTACCAGACAGTCCTTGCAAAAAGACTTCATCTTTTGGCCAGGGTAGAAAGGTTTCTAAAGGGAAAGAAGCAATTCATTTCATGCCAGCTCTTTCCTCTTAGATATTTCTTACTTGTGTAAAATACCATCAGTGATGTTAGATACACATATCTAGCTACAGATTCTGTATCTGTGAGTTCTACTCACATCATACCTGAAGAGCTGCAATAATAATAACCGAGTCTTTGCCAACTTTGAGAACATGCAGAATTCTTCAAACTTTCATTTCATTGTCTTATCGAGTCATCTCTCTGTCTGTGGAATGGGTCTTTAAATGAGCAAGCTTGTGAAATACCACATGCCCAGAGAATTCCTAGGAAGAATATGGTCATAAAAATAAAATCACACTGTTTACAAAAAGAGGCAACAACAAAAACAGAAAGCAAGAAAACACATCTACAGGAGTGACAAGGGCAAGACGGAGGGCCCTTTCTATATGCCAGACTGAAATGTTCTATTCAATTGTAAGCAATCCTGTTTACAGCAGATATAAATTAAATTAATGGTGAGGCCATAAAATACAGCAGCTGTTCTCTATCTCCACTGATGATAGAACAGTGTAAAGGCTGATCAGAGGTAAGGAAGACTCTTGGTGGTGAGAACTTTAATTATGCTAACGGAGACAGTGAGGAAGGGTTGGCATGCTGAGAAGCCATCTCCTCTGGTACACATTTATAGGACACAGATTAAATGGATTTTGTATTCACCCTGAATTTCTCTGTACTTGACCAAGGTTCTATAATAACCTTCCATTTCTTTGTGCATTTATCTATTCTACTCTAAATAAATTGAACTTCTTGCAAAATAGCTGCAATAATATAAATGCACATCCAAGATAATCACAAAAACTAATTAGCAACTGTTATTCCACATGAAAATGAGCATCTATTCTTGTGCCAAAGTAACTTGTTTTAAGGCCAAGAATTGAGTGATTTAAGCAATCACTGACCCCATAGGCTGCAAGCGTATGATTAACAGCTGAGTAAACCAGACATATGTAATTCCTGGGTTGCTCTTGCCTCTACTAGCTGGTCTTGCCTTCCCTAAAATGTTGCACTTAGCATTATTCACAGTAGTAAAAATTTGGAACCAACCCAGATGCCCATCAAAAATGGACTGAATAAAGAAAAAAAATGTACATATACGTGATGGAATACTATGCAGCTATAAAGAAGAACAAAATCATGCTCTTTGCTGCAACATGAATGCTGCTGGAGACCATCATTCTAAGTGAACTATCACAAAAAACTGAATGCCACAAGTTCTCGCTCATAAGTGAACCCTAAACATTGGGTACACAAGCACAAAGGTGGGAACAACAAATGCTGGTCACTGCTAAAGGAGGGAAGGAGTGAAGGAGGGAAGGAGGGAGGGAAGGGAGCAAGGGACACACAACCGTGTCCACTACCAGGGGGAGAGAGGACTCACTAGAAGTCCAGACCTCATGGGCACGCAATTTACTTATGTAGCAAATTCTCACATGTGCCCTACAACTTTAAAATAAAAATAATTAATTAAGATAAAATATTGCATTTAAGGGTGATCAGAGTGTATGCCATGCCCACTAACCCTGCACCATCACCAATTGTCCCCACCCCTCACCTCAGAAATCTAGAAGCATCAAATGGAAGTGCAGAAAACAAGAAGGAAAAAGATGTGATATTTGAATTACAGCAGAAATTAAAAGATGTTCTGTAAGCCATATTGAATTCTGCATGTTTAATGAAGTTGGATCCATCAGAATAATATACAATGGCATAAAAAAGACAGATCCTAACAAGTATTGGCAAGGATGTGGATAAATTGTAACATTCATACATTGTTGGAGAGAATGTAAAATGATGCATCTACTTTGGAGAATAGTTTGACAGTTCCTCAGAACGTTAAACACAGAGTTATTATATGACCTAGCAATTCCGCTCCTAGGGATATCCCCAAGAGAACTGAAAACATGTGCCCACAGAACAATTTGAATATAAATCTTCATAGTAGCATTATATGTAATAGCCAAAAAGAACCAACATAATGTCCATCAATTAACGAGTAAGTAAATGTAGTATATCTGTACAATGAAGTATCCAGCCTTAAAAAGAGTATTATTTGGCAATAAAAAGAGAAATGAAGTATTAACATGTGCTATAACATAGTTGAACCTTAAAAACATTATGCTAAAAGAAACATTATCTCAAGTTCACATACTCTATGATTCTATTTATGTAAAATGTCCAGCAAAGGCAAATCTATAGAGACAATAGATAAGTAGTTAACAGGTGCCGGGCAAAGGAGAAATAGGTAATGAAAACATAGTTTTTCTTTTGTAGTGCTAAATATGTTCTAAAATTAGATCATGGTAATTTTTGCACACTTGTGTAAATATACAAACACTGCATTGCAGTGTAATTTATATAAATTATTTTATATAAATAACATCTCAATAAAGCTGTTATACAAATACATTTTATTAGAAAGGCAATCTTTCATTTTTGTAGGAAAATTAGTAAATGTATCTAAACAAAAATATGAGGTAAAATCCAGTCATTATCTCACAGGCAGGGTGGTATCTTTCCAGATGTTCATTCATTCATGTTTCTATATTGGCAATATTAGAATCAGACTATCTGTAATGGCTTGTGGCATATTCTTTTTTTTTTTTTGAGTTGGAGTCTCACTCCGTCGCTGAGGTTGGAGGCCGTGGCATGTTCACGGCTACCTCAGCATTGACCTGCTGGGCTCCAGCAATCCTTCTGCCTCAGCCTTCCAAGTAGCCAGAACTACAGGCGTGTGCTATCACAACCGGTTAATATTTTTGATTTATTGTAGAGATGAGGTCTTGCCAAGTTGCCTGGGCTGGTCTCGAACCTGCAGGCTCAGGCAATCCACTTGCCTCGGCCTCCCAAAGTGCTGGAATGACAGGCTGGGCCACCGAGCCCGGCCGGCATACTTTTTTAACTTAATATAATGTGGACATCTTTCCATGTCCATTCATTTACCATAGTTTTTGAAATGGAGGAATAGTATTCCTTTGTACTGGTGTATGAAACCCAGCATTTTAACAGGAGTCATCTCTCCTTCCTTCTTCTTTCTATCCTCTGCTGGGTCCAAGATATTTTTCCAAGAAAACTATCTACTGTCTTCTTCCATTTTTTCTTCAACCAGTCAGTGTGACTGCAATTAAGTTAAACAGTTTGTCTGATTTTTGTTTCGTTACACTCTGATCACCCTTAAATGCAGCATTTTATTTTAACTAACTATTTTTATTTAAGAGTTGTGGGGTACATGTTTGTTTTGTTTTTTTGTTCATTTAATATCATAACAGTATTTATTTCTATAATTATTCCTTTTAGGAATTTCTTGGTGGGGTGCAATGGCTCATGCCTGCAATCTCAGCACTTTGGGAGGCTAAGGTAGGAGGATTGCTTGAGCCCAGGAGCTCGAGACCAGCCTGGGCAACATAGTGAAACCTTGTCTCTACAAAAAATTAAAAAATGAGCTAGGTGTGGTAACGTATGCTTATAGTCCTAGCTACTCAGGAGGCTGAGGTGGAAGGATCACCTGAGCACAGGAGGTCGAGGCCGTGGTGAGCCATGATTGTGCCACTGCACTTTTCCCTGGGTGACGGAGTGAAACCCTGACTCAAAACAACAATAGAATTTCTTAAACAATTAGATCATTTTTCTTTGTATTCTTTTAGTGTGGTAAAAATACTTAAAATGAGATTTTCCCTCTTAACAAATGTTTTGGTGTACAACTACATTATTATTGGCTATATACAATGTTGTACAGCAGTTCTTTTGAGCTTTTTCATCTTGCCGGACTAAAACTTAATTCCTGTTCATCAGTAATTCTGTTTCCCGCTTTCCTCAACCTCTCTCTGATTCCACTTTTGGATTCTGTGAGTCGGACTATTTTAGATATATCAAATAAGTGGAATCATGCAAAGCCCTCAGTGTTCATTCACATTGTCACGTATGGCAGATTTTTCTTCTTTTTTGAGCTGAATAGTATTCCACTGTATGTATATACTGCATTTTCTCTGTTGATGGACATTTAGGTTCTTTCTATACCTTGGCTATTGTGAATAGTGCTGCAATGACCATAGAGTGCTAATATTCTTTTCAAGATCTTGGTTTTGAATTGGCCACCAAGAGCAAGTGGTGAACAAAGTGCTGTAGAATAAAAAAGGTGCAAACAGTTGGGACTGCCCTCAGGGAGTTTATAATCTGGTAGGAAAAGAAAATGTGAGACAGCTGGATTTACACAACCAGAAAATGTCCACACCTTGTTCCCTCAGCTTGTAGTTGCTACACAAGGAAACTTCAACCATCTGCCTGTGACCTCACTGAACCCGCCTGCCCTTTACTGCCAAGCATAGGGAAGATGGCTAAAGGAACTTTGCCTGGGATCCACAATCTGCGTTGTCCTGAGAAGACAGAGGCTCTGCATTCCAACAAGATCCCGAGGTCCTTGCCCGTGTGCACATTGAAGTCTGAGTTACCCATGTGTATAGAAATCTAAAAGCTAACTGAAATCTGTGTATTTAAACAGCCATTTGGAAGCAGGCAGTAAGCCCCCTGAAAGCAAGAATTTTTGCCATCTTTGCTCCCTGCAGTGTCTCAAATAATTATAACAATAATTTGCACATAGTAGGTACTCAGTAGATACTCAATGATAACTGAATGAATTTAGGTTTTTAAGCAGGTGAGGGACTGGAACTGTGCTCTGAGCTTTTTCTTCTTCTGTGTAAGAGTTCTCATCATCTTTGTTCTTTATCCAGAGATCTGGGGTCCCAGGGAAGGTTTCTGCCCATGAGGATGCAGCACTCGGAAGACACTGAACTTCCTTAGATGGTGCGAGCCTCTGAGTGGACAGAGATCTTAGAGCAATTACATCAGAAACTCCAGGGATTGGGCCCAGCACTAGTAGTTGTTAAAGCTCCCCCAGATGATTTGAATGTGCAGCCAAGGATGAGGACCACTGCTCTAGGGCACATCTCTCACTCTGAAAGGTGTCCTGGCTTATATCTATGTGTCTATTCACAGTTCTCCATGTTGGCCTCATAAGCCCTTCTGTTAGTTAATTGAGCATCTATTTTCCCCAACAAATACTTCTTGAGTACCCACAATGCACCCGTGGTTCTACTGAATAACAAGATCCTCAAGGGAGCCACATGGACACTGAAGTCTGAAAAGCACAGATAGACAGCTGAGGCACAGTCCCTGCCCTTGAGGAATTCACAGAGTTGCAGGTCAGACAAATAAGCAGTTACCACCCCTGGAGAATTCGCCACCTCCTGAGAACTGTCTCCACAGTTGGGTTTTGCCCCTGTCGGGTTCTCAGACCTCTGTGACCTGCAACATTTCTAAGGTCGAATCTTGGAGTGCCTGTTGTGTCTTTTTGTTCCCTTTCCTTTCTGAAACTAGAATCTTCTAGATTCTCAGCTGGGTGGAAGATGAGTGTCTATACATCCCTTATTTCATTCTAGGAACATTTGCAGTGCATTATGCCATTTCTACTCACTTAAAAAAAACCAAAAAACTTGAATGACAATATATCACCTGCTTCTCTCATCAAAAGGATGCGAAGGAACTCAAAAGAGCCCATGGATGCTGGTTCTTTGCTGACCATGGGTGCACGACTTTTTACACGGCCAGCTGAGAATCCCTGAAGACATTCAGTAGAATTTGCAGTTCACTTAAAGTGGATCTTCTGTTGCTAGAGAGAAAATGACCTGGATGTTGCTGTGTTATGGAATGTTTTTAGACTTTTGTCATTGTAAATCAAGCAAATATTAGCTTAGGTCTGGAACAGATCTCCTGTTTGCTAATTTGTTTATTCTTGCGTGCTTCCTTTCATCCATTCAATAAACACCATCGTGAATGCACTCTGTGCCATATGCTGTGTTGGTAAAATGGAGAATCAAATATATAAATAAGACACCATCTCTGTGTCATTGAGAGAAGGGAGAGGAGGATGATGAGGAGGAGAGTATTCTAAGGACACTGCTTGAATTAATTCTATTAATCCTTGCAGCAACTCTATGGCATAGGTAAATTATTATCCCCATTTTATAGACAGAAAAACAAAGATTAAGTTACTAGCCCAAAGTCATGTCATTGGCACATAGTTTGTGACTCTAGAGTCCACATACTATATCACTATGCTCTGATTTCTCTATTAAAATACAGTGTTCTGTATTAAAATATGAGTTCTTAAAAAGCATATGAAATGAACTGCAGGAACCATGAAAGGCATTGGGAGAGGAAGGGTCAGAAACACTCCACAGAAAGAGGGGTATTTGTACACACTCGCTGTCTGGTTGCCAAGCTCCATTCTCCTTTTCCACAGACTCACATAAGAGACCTTCTCTGTTTCATTAATGGATGAGAAGACACAAATTGACCCTTTATATGAGGGGGACCCAAAGAAAATCCAGAATTTATTTATTAAAAAATTGTGTATTTATTCTTACATGTTTAAACTTCAGTCACTTTCAAAGGACTCTCCATTTGATGCAATAACACCTATTGAGATGCTTTTTCCCCTGCTCTAAACAGTTTTTGAACTTGTCCATTTGGATGCCTTTTAGATCTTCTGCCATTTTTTGTTTCACCTCCTCCATGTTGGCAAAACGTTTCTCTTTGAGGACTTTTATCTTCAGGGAAACAAAGAAAAGCTTCTTGGGGCTAGATTGGGTGAAAAGAGAGGGTGGGGCATGGGGTCAGGCTGCTTTTGGTCAAAAACTGTTGAACACGCAGCAGGGCATGAACAGGTGCACTCGTAAATCACCCATCATGAAATGGGCAAATGTGTTGCAAGAATTTCCAAAAAAACTCACTAAAGCAGAACACAGCCTTTCACAACAACGCTAGCTGGTACACTGATGCTGAAGGGTTCCTAGAGTACTTACCCAGTAGGGGAAGACTGGACTACAAGGGGCCCACCATCCCCCCAAATAATTCCAGTTTATTGGGGGTAACTTCATACAAAATACTGGCAGTGCGCTTGGGCAAGGCCAACACCTGAGGACTTGGGTCCAACGCTGTGTCCTATTCCTTGGTGTACTGTTCATGGTTCTGCCTTCCACTTGTGTGTCCATCTTTCCTACAGAGGAAAACCAAAATCAGTGAGTAGGATTTCTAGGGACATAGATTTCAGTCGATTAAATGGAATTGTTCAACTTGGAGCCGGCTGAACTCCAGGGAGGGACTTGAGGAGGAGGGGCGTCCAGAGAAGCAGCACATGGCGCATTTCTGTGAAGCTTACCCCGGGGCCACTGCTTTCCCCAGCAGTATCCTCACATGGACAGGAAACCTTCAAGCCACTCCTAACCAGCATCTCTTACAGTAAAGGCAACTGTTTATCCTATTTGCCTAGCTTATGTTTGCTGTGCCAGCATAATCATCAATATCTCTCTTTCCATTCTCAAAAGAGTCCAAGTTTAGATGATAAATGATCGAGTCCCATCAGTCACATGACT
>CAUYQG010013540.1:0-13787 GCA_963574415.1 Tarsius wallacei | reverse complement strand
TCATGCATAAGTGGTTTAACTACAGGTGAAGTTTTGGGCCTCCCATTGGACCTCACCTTGCCTGGATTAGGATCAGGCACCCTTATTGATGTTATGTGCCCCCCACCCAGTAGTGTCCCACTACTGCCAGTCCCCTTCTTCTGGTATTATGATAGGTGTTCAGGGTCTACTTATGAGTGAGAAAATGTGGTACTGAATTCTTCATTTCTGTGATAGATAACTAAGTATGATACACTCCAAATCCATCCAAGTTGCTGCGAAGTCCATAATTTTGTCCTTCTTTATGGCTGCATAATATTCCATCGTGTATGCGTACCACATTTTTTTATCCAGTCCAGTTGCGATGGGCAGCACAGTTGATTCCATGTTTTTGCTATTGTGAATAATGTTGCAATAAACATGTGTGCACAGGTATCTTTTTTGTAGAGTGATTTGAGTTGCCCCAGGTATATTCCCAGAAGGGAGATTGCTGGGTCATGTGGAAGATTGATTTTTAGATCTTTTAGAAATAGCCACACTGTTTGCCATAGAGGCTGAATTAGTTTACACTCTCACCAACAGGGTAGAAGTACTCCCTTTTCTCTGTATCCTCACCAGCATCTGTTGTTTTTTGTTTTATTAATGATGACCATTCTTACTAGACATTGGTGGTAGCTCAATGTGGTTTTGATTTGAATTTCTCTGATGATTAATGAGACTGAGCATTTTTTCATGTGTCTATTGGCTGTCTGTATATGTTGTTTTGATAAGTGTCTATTCATGTCTTTCACCCAGTTTTTAATGGGGCTGTTTGTTTTTCTTTTTGGTACATTTGAGTTCTTTGTGGATCCCGGATGTTAGACCTTTGTTAGATATATATTTGGCAAATATTTTTTCCCCATTCTGTGGGCTGTCTCCCCACTCTCTTGATGGTTTCTTTTGCTTTGCAGATTTTCAGTTTGATGAGGTCCCAGTGGTCTGTGTTATCTCCTGTGTCATGGGCATCTAGAGTTTTGATCAGGAATTGGTTGCCTATTCTGATTTCTATAAAGGTGTCTTCCACATTTTCTAAGATAGTTTGAGGTTTTACATTTAGGTGTTTGATCCACTTGGAGTTGATTTTTGTGTGTGGTGATAGGTAGGGGTCCTGTTTCATTCTTCTGCATGTGCTCAGCCAGTTTTCCCAGCACCATTTACTGAATAGGTTCTCTTCTCCTCAGTGGTTGTTGGTGGAGGCTTTGTCAAAGATGAATTGATTGGGAAACTGAGGTTTTGCTTCCAGAATCTCTATACTGTTCCATTGGTCGATACACCTGTTCTTGTACCAATACCAGACTGTTTTGATTATTGTAACCTTACAGTAAAGTTTAAAGTCTAGAAGTGATATTTCCCACTTTGTTTTTTTTTACTGAGGATTGTTTTGGCTATTTGTGGTCATTTTTGTTTCTATATGAGTTTCTGTATTGTTGCTTCCAGGTCTGAGAAGAATGATGATGGTAATTTAATGGGTATTGCATTGGATCTGCTATATTGCCTTGGGTAGGATGGACATCTTAACAATGTTGATTCTTCCAATCCATGAGCATGGAATATTTTTCCATTTGCTTGTGTCTTCTTTGATTTCTATGAGCATTGTTTTGTAGTTTTCATTGTAAAGGTCTTTCACTTCTCTGGTTAAAGATGTCAAGGTATTTCTGTGAATGGGATTGTACTTTTTTTTTTGGTTCTCTGCCTGTTTGTTATTGATATATAAGAATGCAACTGTCTTTTGCATGTTAATTTTGTACCAGGAGACTGCCAAATTCTTTTATCAGTGCAAAGAGGTTTTTGACAGATTCCCTTGGGGTTTCCAGATATAAGATCAGATTATTCACACAAAGGGATAACTTAACTCCCACTTTTCCTATTGGAATCCCCCTGATATCCTTGTCTTGTCTGATTGTTCTAGCTAGGACTTCCAACACTATGTTGAACAGGAGGAATGAGAGTGGACGTCCTTGTCTTGTTCCAGTTTTCAGGGGAAATGCTCCCAATTTCTGTTCATTTAGTAATATGTTGGCTGTGGGTTTATTGTAGGTGTCTTTTACTGTTTTGAGGTGGGTTCCCTCTGTCCTAGGGAGTACCCTTGTACCCTGTTCAAGGTTTTTTTTTTTAAATCAAGAATAGATGTTGGATTTTGTCAAGAGCCTTTTCTGCATTTAATGATATTACCATGTGGTTCTTGTTTTCAGATCTGTTGATATGTGTAATAATTACACTTAAGGTCTTGTGGATGTTAAACTAGCCCTGTATCCTGGGGATTAAGCCTACTTGGTCATGGTGGATAATTTTTGAGATATGTTGTTGGATTCGATTTGCTGGAATCTTATTAAGAATTTTTGCATTTATCTTATCAGGGTTATTGGCCTGAAGTTCTCTTTCTTTGTTGGGTCTTTGCCCGGTTTGAATGTCAGTGTGATGTTACCTTCATCAAATGATTTAGGAAGAGTTCTATCTTTCTCGATTGCCTGGAATACTTTCAATAGGATTGGTATCAGCTCCTTCTTATATGTTTTGTAGAATTCCACTGAAAAGCCATCTTTTCAGGACTTTTTTTGGTAGATAGTTTTCTTATGATGGAGTCAATTTCCTAGGTTGTTATTGATCTATTTAGGGTCTCTATTTCTTCTTGTTTCAACCTTGGGAGGTTGTGTGGTGTCAGAAAGTCCTCCATTTTGTTTAAGTTTTTGAATTTGTTTCCATACAGGTGTGCATAGTAACTTCTGATAATTTCTTGTATTTCTTCAAGGTCGGTTATGCCTTGATGTTTTGTGTTTCTGAGGTGTGTTTATTTGGGCTTTTTGTCTCTTTTTACTAGTCAGTCTGGCTAGAGTTTTATCAATCTTGTTTATCCTGTCAAAGAACCAGCTTTTTGTTTCAGTGATTTTTTTCTATGATATTTTTGTCTTCTATGTCCCATTTTACTTTGGTGATCTGGATTCTTCTGCTGATGTTAGGGTTTTGGTGTTCTTGCTTTTCCAGCTCCCTTAGGTGATTTGTTAGGTTGTTGACTTTTGATCTTTCTATTTTGTTGATGTGTTTTTGTAGAGATACGAATTCCCCTCTTTGTACTGATTTCATGGCATCACAGAGGTTTTGGTAAGATGTATCTTTGTTTTCAAGAATCTTTTAATTTTTGTTGCATTTTCTGTGTTGATTCAGGAGTTGTTCAGCATTGTGCTGTATAGTGTCCATGTCTTTGTGTGTTAGGGGGAGATTATGTTGGTAGCGATATTTATTTTTATTCCACTGTGGTCTGAGAAGGTGCATAGTAGAATTTCGATCTTATGAAATTTGTTTATGCTTGATTTATGGCTGAGTATGTGGTCAGTCTTGGAGTATGTTCCATGTGGTGATGAGTAGAATGTATATTCCGTGGTTGTTGGGTGAAGTGTACTGTAGTTACCTATTAAGTGCATTTGGTAAAGGGTCAAGTTAAGGTTCTGGATATCCTTATTAATTTTTTGCCTTGATGACCTTTCTAGGGTTGTTGGTGGTGCATTTAGGTTCTCAGATATGATAGCATTAGAGTCAATATCCTTTTTTAGTTTACTTAGAAGTTGCTTTTTAAATCCAGGTGTTCCTGTGTTGGGTGCATGTATATTTAGGATGGATATTTCTTGTTGATAGATTGAACCTTTATCATTATATAAGGTCCTTCCATGTCTTTTTATCCAGTTTGCCATTTTATGTCTTTTCAGTGGTGCATTTAATCCATTGATATTAAGACTGACTTTTGAAATATGAGTTTATCCCTGTCATGAAGCTCTTATAAGGCTGTTTTCTTTTTACTTTTGGGTTGATATATGTGTGTGCTTTCACTTTTGCTGTTGCAAGGTGTGTTGTGTTGATTCTGTGTTTTTCTGCCTTCTTGGGAAGTGCATGGTTATTCTTTCTTTCTTTTTTTCTTCTGTGCATAATATCTTCTTGAGCATCTCCTGTAGAGCTGACCTGGAAGCAGCATGATCTTTTAGTGATTGGGTGTCTGGGAAGGATTTTAATTCTTCATCAGCGATGAAGCTGAGCTTGGCTGGGTAGGAAATTCTTGGTTGAAATTGCTTATCTTTGAGAATTTTGAAGATTGAACTCTAGTCCCTTCTAGCTTATAGTGTTTCTGCTGATAAGTCTGCTGCTATTCTGATTGGTCTTCCCCAGTAGGTAGTTTGACCTTTCTCTCTTGCTGTCTTTAGAATTTTTCTTTTATACCTACTTTGTGTAGATGAATTATTATGTGTCTAGGGGTTGATTGCCTCATTTGATGTCTTGCAGAGATTTTTTGAATTTCTTGTGTTTGCATGGTCACATCTATGGTGCGATGGGAAAAGGTTTTTTGGATAACCTCCTGGAATACTTGTTCCATGGTGTACCCCTGTTTCCCTTTCTTCTCGTGGGATACTGATCAGGTGTAAGTTTGGCCTCTTGATATAGTCTCACCTCTCTTGGTGGCTTTGTTCTTTCTTTCTGAGTTTTCTTTCTATGTTTTTAACAGCTTGGGTTAATTACATGTTTTGGTCTTCAAGCTCTGTGATTCTTCTCCTTGATTGATTCTGCTTTCCATGCTTGTCATCTTGCTGTTTATTTCCTGGATGAAGTTTTTATGCCCAAAATCTCTGTCACAAGTTACTTCAGTGTTTCATCTTGTCTTTCTTATGTCTTATTCACTCTTTCCATCCATTCCCTAGTTCCTGTTGTATTCTGGGGCCAATTGTTGGTGATTTCCATGGTTTGGGTTCTGAGGTCTGATTTTTCAGGTGTTTCCTCTTTGGTACATTGGGAATTACCTGTGTTCTTCCACTGATTTTTCCTCATTTGTGACAGATCTCTTTCTTTTCTCTTTAATTCCATTATTCAGTAGCAGTGGTTGAGGTTTTCACTTCTGTTGTTTGCTCAGCCCTCTATTCTGCCCTGATCAGCCTCCATATTTGTTCTGTTTTGAAACAGGGTTGGAAGTGGGAAGCTTTGCTGTCTCTTGTAGTTTTGAGAGTCAAATATGGTAGAAGGTGGAGAGTTAGGATTTAGAGTTAGGATTTACAGTTTCACTGACTGGTGGATGGACCTCCTGAGACCCACACCCCACCACCACTCTATATGAAGAAGCAATGAGTATGTGTGTATATCCCCTGAGTCCAAACTAAAGTAACAATAATGAGGAGAACAGAGAAAAGTAAAATGAAATAGAGTGGACAAAAATAATAGAAATTAAAATAAACCACAAAAAACAAAAGGAAAAATAAGAACAAAAAAACCAAACAAATAATGACATCAACAGAAAACACAAAAAACATGAAAACTGAACACACGCACGCAACAAAAAAATGAAAGAGAAAGATGCAAAAAAAGAGGGAAAGTAATGCCAGATGAACCCTCACATACACATTCACATGCACTAAATCAAAACAAAAGAAGAACAAGATTTTTAAAGAGGGGCAGAATGCAAATTGAACCCTCACATACATATTCATACAAACACTAAACCAAAAAAAAGGAGAAATAAAAAACCCCAAAAGAAGAACAAAAAAAGGGGGGAGTGAATGCAAATTGGACACCCCCCCCCCCCGCCCCGCCACACACACACTAAGCCAAAACAGAACAACAAAAAAGAATTTCTGGGCACCGCCCTCTTGTGGCAGGTTCTGTAATTATTCCTCTCAGCTGCTCACAGGTAAGCTTGCCTGCTGTCTCCTGTGGGGCTGCAGGCTAGTTCACTATCTCCCCAGCCTGCGGCCTGGAGTGTGTTGACAGGAGGGAATGGTGGGGTGTCAGTCCTCCTCTCTACTCTCATAAGGTCAGGGGGAATTCCTCCCAAAATGCTAGTGGCAGGTGCCTCAGCCAAGCTTATCCCAGAGTAGAGTTCTCCTAGCATCGCTGCCATCCAGGCTCCACCTGGGTTTGTTCCTTTCAGTCATGCCCAAGCCATGTAGGACTGACATTCAGAGGATTGCTGGGGATGAGGGGGTTGGCTCAGCCCAGGACTCGCCACTGATCTCTTAGAGAATCTTCCATTTTCTTTTCTGGTTACCCTTTGTCCCTCAGCTGGATCATGGTAGGGGGTCTGGCACCAGAGACTCCATACTCATCCTGTTCCTCCAAAGTTTTTGCTTTCAGGATACTCCCTCTAGGTCATGATCAACCACTGAGTAGTTTAACTGCAGAGTGGACCTGTTGTTCCCTGGTGAGCACACCAGAGCCCTTCCCTGCCCAGTTTTTAAGATGGTGGCACAGTGCCTGTTTTGGCTTCTCCAGGGGGACTCTGCCTCTAGTTCCCTCACTGTGCCCCCTCCATAGCCCTTGCTGCCAGTGTCTGACCTGGTACTGCTGTTGCTCCCAGCAGCTTCTCCCTGGGAAAAGGTTTGTTGCTTTTAGAAAATGGTGCTTGGCTTCTGCATCCCGGGAGGTGCTAAGTTCTAAGCAAAGAAGCTGCCAACACCAGCTGCTTCACCAGGAGAGCCCTGGCCACTTGCTTCAAAGTCTCCACTCAGCCAGCAACCCCCACACCCTCTTGCAGACATACACACATGAAAATGCATCTATATACTCACTCACTCACACAGTCCAACTGACTCTGCCACCATCTTCTTCCTCTGAGAGTGCATTTTCTACCAGTATTATTACTGGCGTTGAGCATTCTAATTCTCCATTCATGGCACTAATGTCATCCATTTTTTATACCAAGCTGAGGGAATATGGGAGTGAACAGAATCACTGTCATTGCCAATATGCTAAGAGACTATGCCATAGAAAAATGAATTTCATCAGGTGTGGTGGCTCATGCCTATAATTCCAGCACTTTGGAAAGCCGAGGCAAAAGGATTGCCTGAGCCCAGGGGTTCAAGACCAGCCTGGGCAACTTGACGAGACCTTGTCTCTACAATAAATAAAAAAACTAGCTTGGCATGGTGGTGTGCACCTGTTGTTCCAGCTACTTGGAATGCTGAGGTGGAAGGATTGCTTGAGCCCAGCAAGTCAAGGCTGCAGTACCATGAGCATGCCCTCGCACTCTAGTCTGAATGACAGAGTAAGACTATGACTTAAAAAAAAAGAAAAAGAAAAATTAATTTCTTCAGTCTTTGACAGTTTGATAAACAAACATTGGCATCCCAATAGGTGTAATTGGTATAATTTTTGATTCTGTGATCAATGGTGAAGTTGAACCTTTAACTATTGCAGTAATGGCAAGTACTTGTTGACTGGAAGCTAGGCAACAATCTTAGAAGGGGCCCTCCTTCATTCTCACTGATAGAGAAGTATCCTTCTGTAGCTTGAAACACACTTTTCGTTGACTTCTGGGCTGACCTAAGTATTTTGAATGATGCTGGGCATCTTTGACTCTCCTAAATCATTAGTAGATGGAGGAAGATAACAGACCCAAAGGATTAGAGAGACAAATGCTGGGGCTCAGCATGGGTGAAATGCCTCTTGGTGCCGTATCTGCCAGGTCCATGACCTTTTCTTCTGTTGTCCTCATGCTGTGTTCTTCAGGTCTGTCCTTCTATTTGCATGAGGTTTAATGTAGTGGTCTTGTCTTTAGACATGCAGGGAATGGGCAAAACCACCCAGGCATGCTGCTGGCCACATCTCTACAGAGCTCCTGTGAGGGATATGATTTCTTTAGCCAAGATGGAGAATATTTGTGTAGGCTTCAAACTAAATTGTTTCATATGGCAAATCAAACTAAATTGTTTCATATGGCAACAGGCTTTCTTTCCCTTTATTGGGGAAGAAGCGTGGTGGCGAGGAGGAGACTTTTTCTTCTTTTTAGAGTAAATGCTGTGCAAGTTTCAATACTGATGATAATTGGTTTGTGCCCCTATAACATGGAATGAGTCCCTTCATTCTCATTATTAGGAGGATAAGGTCAGTCTTTATACCACATGGCTCCTGCCACTACACTGTTGGAATCAGTCATACTTCTTGCTTTCCTTTCTAAGGAAAATAATGGGGGCATATTAAAATTTAGCAAGAATGTGTTTAAAACTTACTGTATACAAATTATAATGTATGAATCAAATGTCCCTGTTATCCATCCCACATCTTAGAAGCCAAGGTTAACTCAACTGTGAGAAACTTTTGGTTAAGTACCAAACATCCACCATCTTCTGTACTTTTTACCTTGGTGTTGTCTCTTTCATCCATGGTGGGAAGGAAATTAATTGTCCTGGAGAATTTAAAACCATTATAAAGAAATATATTTGATGATGGGGAAAGTTGATGCTTATGATGTATTTTAGGTGAGCTAAAGCAGGTTACATGACAGTATGATCCCATAAGAACTGTATATATGTGTGTGCGCATGTGTGTATGGGTATAAAAAATTGTGAATGCATATATACATCATATACATATATGAATATACATTTGTGTGTATATAGATATATGTATTTATGCATACACACAGTGTCTAGAAGAAACCACCCCAAAATATTAAGTTTTTAATCTCAGCTGGAGCTTTCTGGGTAATTTTTTTGTTTCTTGTATTTTTTTATGTATTCTTTTTCTCCAGTAAACATGTATTAACTTTTTCTTATGCAAACATGCTATTTCTTGTACTATTTAGAAAGTTTAAAATGTAATCTCTTATTAAAATGATTTCTTTTGTAATAATACATTATTTCTGTATTGCATTTATAGCCCAAACTTAGCATGGCCAAATGCAGAAGAAATGTGGAAAACTTTTTGGAAGCATGCCGAAAATTAGGAGTACCAGAGGTAACTTCAAACTTAATTCAAATAACTGTGTTCTAGTTACAAAAAAAAATGTATATTTGACCCATTGAATAGATGTAAAGCTTTATATGCTTCAACCTTTCTTAAGGAATAATATTGAGTAATTTATTAAAATTGTCATTAAAATTGCTCTATTGCAGCAAAGATAAAATGGCTTTATGCAGTATGTTCAATTCTTAGGGAAATGGGAAATAATTTAAGATTTTGAAATTAATGTGAAATTCCAAACTTGGAAAAAAATTAATCAGCTGGATTCTCAAAGAGCAGAATTTGCTGAGCTGCAAGTGAACCTTCTCTCAGGTTCTATAGGGTAGAATTCTAGAGCTGATGATTTCTTTATCCTAAGCTCTTAAGCAAAGACCGTAATTGTCTACTGATTGTTGATTTTCACTCTCTGTAGTTTTGAGTATATGGATAAAAAAATTAATGCTGAAAATATTATGGTTATCATTTTCATTAATCCTTATCATTAATATCATGTTTGTATGTTGCTTTATAGTTTTGTTAACTATTTGCATTTCGTTTTCTCCTTTAGTTTGCTGTAGGCCCACTTGGCAATTCTTTATAGTCAGTTGGCAATTCACCTATCCATAGTTTTCTACTTTATCCCTTAGTTCAGCCCCAGCCTCAGCCTCAGGCAGACGGTTGATTCAGGGGCTTTTTTAAAAAGTCTTTGCTTTTTGAAACATAAAATGATTTTTTTGAGACATGTGAGCCAATCCACTCAGAATTTGAGGATAGCCATATAAGTTGAGAAATGTATCATCACTGTGATAAACAGAAATGGATAGAAATTGTATTTCTTATGCCTTCTTTTATCTTTGTTAATGCCTCAGGGCTAAGTAACTTAAAAATCTATCATGAGATACTGTTTTTGAGTATGTGAAAGAATTATATTTCAGTATAATTCTATTCAGTGTTTGGAGTTAATTATTGAAATTAGACAAAGGCATTTTTTTATTCCTTCCCTCCTTTTTCCACCTTCCTTTCTTTCTGTGCCTTTTTTTTTTTTTTTTTATCTTGGTGAGCTTCAAAGGTGGGAGATTTAGTGGTAGCCTTCTAATCTTATTTGAGGAAAAGGAGAGCATCATTAAAGCTTTTTAAGTCAGATCTGTGTCAATATAAAGGAGCTTACAAATTAGTTTTTTAAGTATAATTTTTATATAATGCACTGTCTTTGTGATCAATTCTGTTTTCAACAATGTTAATTTGTATGTCTATTGTATGTGTACATTTAAATATTGCATATACATTCTTGACCTTGAATATATGTGAAACTACTTGCATGTCCTTTCTAATGATTTGATTCTGTCATGAGCTCTGAAGATTTTCCATGTGTGAATCAAAACAACAAGCTTCAGATGACAAATTATTCATGTCTGCTAGAAAGCACTGATGAGTTATGACTTAACCCCCTATGATTTTTTTTAACTCATCATTGTTTTTTTGGCTTACAGTGATACAAAATGAAATGGAAATGCCCTTAATCATTCATTTATTGTGAGTAAAGATTAGCAATTACAATTTCCTTTTAAAGTGGGGAAAGGAAATTAAATTATCATAAAAGGCAGAGCAAAATGTATTATAATTCCTAAAGTATGCCCCTAGCATTAATAGACAATTCATAATTCCCAAGAAGGTTGCAATACAGAGAGTAAATGACCTTTTTTTTTGACGTCTTGTTTAACTGTGCTTAGTATTACTTAGGATATTTTGGAATTACTTTTAAGGCTTGAGGTGATTTTTAAGTTTGTTGTGTGTGTGTGTGTGTGTGTGTGTGTGTGTGTCTACATACATATCAATCCTGATGGATAATCCAATAGCATTTTACTGGTGACTACAGTTATTTTAAATTAATTACTAAGGAAAAGAGTCTGTTAGCAGTTAAGCTTCTTTAATAAGAATATTAAAGTAAGGAAGGAATATTTAGTGAAAAATCAGAAATCCCCAATTGGAAGGCATTTGAAAAATCTCCCTGTATACTCAAAACAGCATGTTTTTCATCTCACAGAATACATGAGGAAATATTATCTAGGAATATGACGCTGAGTTTGGAGAGGTCAGATGATGTCTTCCCTTCCCTCTTAGACATTTATACTTATTTCACTGCTTAGGAGGGCTGATGTTTGAGTGTACGGGGGGGGGGGGGGGTGTGCAAAAAAAAAAAAACAGACCCCGGAATTTATTTATAAAACATTGTGTATTTATTCTTACATGTTTAAACTTCAGTCATCTTAAGAGTACTCTCCATTTGATGCAGTACGTCTATAGAAACGCTTTTTCCACTGCTCAAAACAGCGGAAAAAAAAGAGTTTTTTAACTCACCAAGTTTGATGTCTTCTACTGCTTCTGCTGTTTTTTGTTGTATCTCTTCCACATCGGTAAAATGTTTCCCTTCGAACACTTTTTTCATCCAGGAAAACAAAAAATGTCACTTGGGTGAGATCAGGTGAATAGGGAGGGTGGGGCATGGGAGTCATGCCATTTTTTATCAAAAACTACTGAACACTCAGCACAGTGTGGACAGATGTGCTCCTAAATCACCCATCATGAAATGGGAAACACATTGAAAGAATCTCCCCCCTCCCCCCCAAAAAAATCACTGAAGCCAAATGCAGCCTCGCAACACTAGCTGGTCACTGATACCTATGGGTTCCTAGAACACTTACCTGGGGCGGGGAACCTATATTACAAGGGGTCCACCTTCCAAAAGATAATTCTGGTTTTTTGGAGAGTCCCCTCTCATATATGTGCCACAGTATAATGGATGATTTATACTAAAAGATAATTGTATCACCAGACTATTTGCAGAAATTCTCTATCTACAATTAGATATATTAAAACACCGGCACCTAAAAAAAATGAGTACGTATATCATTACTTTTTCTTACTGAGTCAGACTTAATATTTGGACAACAGGATATTCATTGATTTCTCAGTAATCATAGTTAATTTCCTCTAATTTGCAAGACACTACACACATACACGCACTCACACACACACACGCACGCACGCACACACACCACAGAGATCTTGGATTCTGTGTTTGATAAGCTAAATATCCTACTGATAATGCTAAATCATCCTATAGATACTGAAAAATCATAACTGTGCTCTAAGCCTAAGTTTGATGCACTTTGTGATAGTCACAGTTTGAAACAACAAACCAAAGTCAGGGTCCACAGTTTATATCATTTTATCAGTTTCATACAGATGGAATACGGTAGCTGAGCAGATTTAGCTAAATCATTACATGTGGAGTAACACGATGGGATGGAAACAACTTTAAACTGGTTTTGATTATTATAGTTTATTATATTGTCTTTAGAAGTCCCCATGAGTAGAATTCCAGATATTTGCTCCAGGGTTGGTCAGGGTTCATGAAACATTTGTGTGCACTTAGTAGCTAGGACCACTCTGTGGTTTCTTTAATATCCAGGAAATGTGTCTATGCAGGATGTGGGAGTATAGCACCTAAATTCACGGATTGAATATTGGGGAATAGCAGGTGAGACTGTCTCTGGGTGGTATTCTAAGCCCACTTCTTACTGTTGGGTAGGAAAGAATGGTTCTGGTGTGGCTTATCTCTAAATGTGGCTCGTTCAGGTTGACTGCTTTGAACTATAGGCAGTATAAGACACCATTCTACATCCCTTTGTGGTGTCAATGCTTGGAGGTCAATTTGTGCAACTTTCTTTGACCTCTGGTGTAAGCGTCAACTTGGTCTTGAAGCTAAACCTTGGTGGGCTTCCAAATTTCTCAAGTTGTATTTATTTGTACTACCTAAGAATCTGACTCCATTTAAGCCTTGGGCTCATAAGGCTTTTTATGGACACAGTGAGGCTCCCTCTTTGCCTTTTCTGAATGTGCTTGGTTATTCCTGACGCTAACCTCTACATAGCAGATTCATCGTTGGCTATTGGGAGTTTCCAAATTAATCCAAATTTAGGACTATTTTAGGGCTCTCATTAGTGATCTCTGAGGTTAAGAGAATTTCCAATTTGTGAAGCATCAAAAATATTAGGAAATAGAACTGTATTTGGCTCACCAGGGAAATTTTTCTACTCAATTTTAAATAGGTAGACTTGATCTCAGACTGCTGTAAGGAGTAAGGTTCTTAGTTTAACAGACTTGCCCTCTTTAGATGGAGAGGGAACCTAGAATAAAAATGCACTGTCTTGTCTAACTATTCAGCCCTTCATTCTTCCTGACTGCCCCCAAAGACAAAACAGGGAAGAGGGTTACGGACAGCAACTCAGTTGGCAGTGGCAGACTCCTTGCCAGTGATGGCCTCTTCCTGCCTGTCTGGGTTGCCCAGAGTTTTTCCCAGACTGCAGGAGGCCGAAGGTTTTCATTCCAGGTGCACAAGGGCCGGTCACTTGGTGTCCTTCAGGCTCTCCATCGGCCAAATAGAGTTAAAAACAAATTACATAGTGCATTCAGATGCTAACAATGATTGTGTTGATATAAGTGGAATCAGGTGCAATCATGGCTAAGTTTTTCTTCTTTTCAGCACTTTTCATATTTGCATTTTTGTTGTGTTTCATAATGAGATTTTATATTTTAAAGTAATAGTAGTTACCTTCCTAATTTACACCTCTTGTAAGGGTTTAGAAATTATAGCTATGTTACTGATCAAAATTTTTGTTTTGGAAAGACAGTCTATAAACTGAAGTTACTTTTTTTTTTGTTTTAATCTTGAGAATAGAAGAAATGAATTCCATATTTCCTTTGAGCTTTATGCCTCTGTTTCTTCCCCAAATTTAAATCATAACTAACACTTTTGAGGAAGAATGAGATTCTTATTACAAGATTTATTTTAGTTTTCCATTTATGTTGGTTAGTTCTAAAATTGAATAGTCAGAAGTGCAAACTGGCAGGCTAATTGTTTACAATGATATCAATTTTTTTTTTTTTTTTTTTTTTGAGTTGGAGTCTTACTCTGTCGCCCAGACTGGAGTGCAGTGGCCGCTCCCGGCCACCGCAGCCTCGACCTGCTGGGCTCCGGCGATCCTTCCGCCTCAGCCTTCCAAGTAGCTGGAACT
>CAUYQG010013539.1:0-17991 GCA_963574415.1 Tarsius wallacei | reverse complement strand
AACCTACCAAGACTTAATCTTACAGAAATAGAAATCTGAGCTGACCTGTAACTAGTAAGGAGATTGAATCACGAATCAAAAGTCTTCCAGTAAAGAAACTTCTAAACCAGATGTCTTCACTCATGAATTTTATAAAACATTTAAATGGTTAATATCAATTCTTCTCAAACACTTCCAAAATAATGGACGAGAAAGGAACACTTCCAAACTTTTTCTATGAGGTGAGCATTAGCCTGATACCAAAGTCAGACAAAAATACTACAAGAAAAGAAACTAGAAGTCAATATCCCGATGAACATAGATGCAAAAATACTCAACAAGATAGTAACAAACAAATTTCAACAACATATTAAAAGATTATACACCATAACCAAGTGGGATTGATGTTTCAGATGCAAGGGTGGTTCCGCACACAAAAATCAATTAATATAGTATATCACGTTAACAGAATGGATAAAAATTTCATGATCATCTCAATAAATGCAGAAAAATCATTTGAAAAAAATGCAATACATTTCCATGATAAAAATCCTCAGCCAACTAGGAATGAAAGTAAATTGTCTCAACACAGTAAAGGCCATATATAAAAAGCCCACAATTAGCATAACTCCCCATGGTAAAAAACTGAAAGCTTTCCCTCCAAGATGAGGAACAAGGCTCATTCTCATCATTTCTGTTCAATATAG
Source organism: Tarsius wallacei (assembly GCA_963574415.1). NCBI lineage: Eukaryota > Metazoa > Chordata > Mammalia > Primates > Tarsiidae > Tarsius > Tarsius wallacei. Next base: position 17,305 of record CAUYQG010013539.1, on the reverse strand, counting down.
TACTGGAAGTAGTAGCCAGAGCAATTAGGCAAGAAAAAGAAATAAAGGCATTCATTATAAAGGAAAAAATAAAACTACCTCTATTTGCACATGACATGATCTTATATGTAGAAAAATGTCACACATACACATGTGTGAGTACATGAATAAAACAAATAAAAACCTGTTAGAACCAACAATTGGAAGATGCAAAATCAACATACAAAAATAAGTCGCATTTCACTAACAACAAACTACCTAAAAAAAATTAATAAAACAATTAAATTTATGATAGCATAAAAAAAGAATTAAATACTTAGAAATAAACCCACCAAGACAGTGAAGGACTTGAACACTGAAAACTGCAAAATATTACCAAAAGAAATTAAAGAAGATAACAAATAAATGGAAAGATATTCCATGTTCATGGATTGGAAAATAACTGTTAAAATGTCCATACTACCCAAGGTAATCTACAGACCCAATGCAATTCCTACCAAAACCCCAGTGGCAAATTTTACAGAATAGAAAAAACAATCTTAAAATTCATATGGCGGCACGAAGGACCTCAAATAACCAAAACAATCTTTAGATGGAAAAACAAAGCTAGAGGCATCATGCTTCCTGATTTCAAAATATACTACAAAGCTACAGTAATTAAAACAGTATTGTACTGGCTTAAAAACAGACATAAAGACCAATGGAACAGAATAGAGAACCCAGAAATAAATCTCTGCATATATGGTCAACTAATCTTTGACAAGGATGCCAACCATACACAATGCAGAAAGAATAATTTCTTCAACAAATGATATTGAGAAAACTGAGTATCTACATAAAAAAGAATGAAAATGGACTCTTATACATCATACACAAAAATCAATTTTAATTGGATTAAAGACTTAAATGTAAGACCTAACACTGTGAAACTTTTAGATAAAAACATAAGGAGAAAGCTTCAAGACTTTGGTCTTGGCAGTGATTCTTGAATATTACACCAAAAGCAAAGACAGACAAGTAGAACTACATCAAATTAAAAAGCTTTCACACAGCAAAGGAAATAATCAACTAAGGGAAAACACAATTTTTGGAATGAGAAAATACTCTCAATTCATATGTCTAATAAGGAGTTGATATCCAAAATAGAAAAGGAACTCCTACAACTATTTAGCAAAAATAAATAATAATAATAATAATAATCTGACTTTAAAATGGACAAAGAACTTGAATAATCATTTCCCCAAAGAAGACATACAGATGACAAACAGATGTATTTTTTAAAAACCACAGGCCAACATACCTGATGAACATAGATGCAAAAAAAAAAAAAAGTCACTAATCATCAGGGAGATGCAAATCAAAACTACAATGAGATGTCACTTTCCACTTGTTAGAATAGCTATATATATACAGAGCGCTAGTGAGAATGTGGAGAAATTAGAACTCTTGCACACGGTTGGTGTGAATGTAAAATTGTGCATCTGCTATGGAAAACAGCATGAAAGTTCCTAAAAAATTAAAAATAGAACTATCATATGATTCAACAACCCCACTTCTGGGTATATAGCCCAAAAAAATTGAAATCAAGATCTTGAAGAAATATTTGCGCTCCCATGTTCACCGCAGCATTATTCACAATAGCCAAGGTATGGAAATAACCTAAATGCCCTTTAACAGATAAATGGATAAAGGACATGTGGTATATACCTACAATGGAATGTTAGTCAGCCTTAAAAAAAAAGAAGAAAATTCTGTTATGTGTAACAACATGGATTAACACTGAGGGCCTTATCCTAAGTGAAATAAGCCAGTCACACACGGAAAGACAAAATACTGCATGATTCCACTTAAATGAGGTATCTAAAATAGTCAAATTCATGGAAGCAGAAAATAGAATGGTGGTTTCCAGGGGCTGGAGGGAGAGAGAAATGGGGAGTTGCTGTTCAACTTTCAATTTTCAGTTATCCATGATGAATAAGTTCCAGAAATCTGCTGTACAACATTGTACCTATAGTTAGCAATACTTTACTGCATACTGGAGAATTTAAGAGGGCAGATTTCATGTTATATGTTTTTTTTACCCCAATATTAAAAAAAAAAGAAATAACTTTTTAACTACTTTTGTTGTATTACTAATCAATATAATCATGAAGAGACAATCAGATGAATCCAAACACTAATGTATTCTATAAAACAAATGTCCTGGACTTTTCCAAAAATGACAATATCATGTTTTCAAAAAAATAAGAAAGGAGATTATTCTAGTTTAAAAGAAAGTTAACGACAGAATAATGTAATGTAATTTAGTAAAGTAATTTATAAACCTAAGCTTTCATTGATCCAGAATTTTTTAAATATCTATAGAAGTCATTTTTAAAAATTACTGCTGAGTAACAAAATGCCCCCAAAATATAGTGGCTTAAAAAACATTAATCATGTTATGATCTCTTATGCTTTCTGTAGGTTAGAATTCAGGAAGGGCAGGACTGGGTAAGTCTGGCTCCAGGTTTCTCATGAGGGTGTCGTCAGATGGTGACTAGCACTGGAAAACCAGGTGGCAGTGGCTGGAGCATCTGTGAGTTTGTGGGCATCTTTTCATGTAGTCTGAGGCCTCTTCTCTGTGATCTTGCCCTATGAGCTTCTCTGGGCTTCCTTAGAAGGGTGATCTCAGGCCTTTCAGGCAGTTTCAAAGCTCCATCAAGTGTTGCAGCAAGCAAGGGAGAAGCAGAATTGCCTTGGATTCAGAAGTCACAGCATCACTTCCGCTGTCACAAAAACCTGCCCACCTTCAAATGGAGAAGGAAAAGGTTCTACTTCTTTATGGGAGAGGGACAAAGTTCTAGAATAGATAGAAATCATGGTGGCAGTATTTGGAAAACATAGTTTTCCCAGACAATTACGAGGCAATTGAGGAGATTTAAATATGGGCTGTATCATAGATGATAGTGAACTAATAACCAGTTTTCTTGGGTGTGATAATATTTGACTATATACAAAATGTACTTATTGTTAGATGATACATGCTGAAAGATTTAGTGGTAGTGTCTTGATCTCTGCAACTTACTTTTTAAATGATTCAGCAAAATAAAAGATACATAAAGATAGAAACAAAGAAAAAATAAGTGAATATAGTGAAATGTAAGCAATTGCAGAATAGGTGAAGGCTATACAGGTGTTTATTGTACTAATTATTTGCCTTTTCAATAGGTTTTCAATATGTTTCTCAAATAATAGAGGAGAAAATAAAATATAAGTCCGACGGCATATTTTTTTCCACTGACAATCAGTGCTCCCTATTATAGTGGAAGGCAGACTCCTTACCATGACCTACAAAATCGTGTGTGATCTCAAAGCTTACCTCCCTGATTTCATCTCAAGGTAGTGGGAACAGCCAAAGTCCCCATAAGTGTGCTTGGCATGCTTCAGAAACAGCAAGTTGTTTACAATTTCCTATGTTTAATTGATGCCTCTTAAACACCTCATATTTAAATCTTTGTGTACACTTCTTGGAGAGTTTCTGATTAGATGTGAAACCTCAATTCCCTGCTGACTCACTTCTTTCTTTGTAGCAGGGACTTTAACCCTAGAAGAATTCAAATGATTTCTCACTACCCCCCAAAAGTCCTGAAATTCAGCCTAGGAGAGGGAAATTAGGGCCAGCAAGGAACTTTTTTTTAAGTTACCAGATACATTCACATTGGAGGTTTTGCCAATTTTGGTATCCTCCTTTTACAATGCCTCATATATTTGGTGTCCATCTTACCTGTAGGACATATGATATTGCATTATACTGGAGATTTAGACTGCCTAAGCATGCCTTGCCATGACTCAGTAGGCTTTTAACAAGTCTTTATTTTGCAGGATTTACTCCACTGACTTTCTGCCTGGCTGCTTTTGGCTAATGCTGCTCCATGTTCTGTGGGATCTCACTTGCCTGTGGCCCCAGAGCACAGTGCCACCTGTTGCAGACATTAGTAATTTCCTGTCTTGGATGGAGGCCCTCGTGAAGCCGTATTTGCCTATGGGTATATTTGCTCCTGATGTCTTAGTCTTGGATCTCAACAGAATTGTGGGTCCTTCTGAAGGTCATATAATACTGCCTTCAGGGGAGGTGTTAGTCACACAGATAATTAAATAACTGGGCCTTCTGTTTTCCAAGCGGAGTGTGTATGCCACATCTTTTCTTTTCAGACCAGTGAGCCCTGTGTTAAGTAGGGCCTGCTGGTAAACATAGTCAGAAGCTCACAGCTAGATTCGGGCCAGTGAACAGTGTAGGTCCTGGGACAACAACACGCACACCCCAGTTCTCCCGCTGAGTTGGCTCTGTGCTTCCATGTCCTCTTTAGTAAAATGTCAATAATACTGCAATAATAATACAGGTCTCTCTTATTAGAAATTAGATATTTAATTTCTCAATTAGATATTTAGTGGTCGTTAGAAACCAAGGTTTCAGAAAGTATTATCAGGCCATCCGAATGCTCACTGCAGCTGGCATCAGTAAAGTGAAAACACCCCAAGTGAGATTTCTGTATCCACAAGGCGGACGCATTCATTTGACGTAAACAGACCAAGTGCAGGGGAGTCATAGCTAGGTGTCCTTTGTAGTAAAGCCATGATTCTGAGATTGCCATTTTCCAAACTAATTATAAGCCTTGTATTGTAATTCACTTCTAGGAATGTATCCTAGGGAATGAGTACTAAATGCAGAAAAAGTGTTCATTGCAATAGGGAAAGACAATCAACACACTGAATGTCCACCTGAAAGGAAATGTTTAAATAAATAATTTAGTAGATTATTATGCAGTCTTAAACATGTATGCTTATGAATAATTAGGTAATAACATGTGGAATGAAAGATATGTCTAAAGAATACAAAATTGTACATAAATGGCAAAATTTTGTTTAAAGAACTACACATTAAATTAATGAAAACATATGCATCTTTGGATGTTGAGAATTGGGTATTTTTTTCTTTCTGCTTTTCTGTATCTTGTAATTTTTAAATGAATTTCCATCACTTTTTCTAACAACAAGGGTAAAGCACTAACTTGAGTTATTATCAAAGAGACTCTAACATACATACATACATGCATACAAACATACATAAATAAATAGAATGTAGTCACACTTCTTAGTCTAGTATCTTATCCTAAGGGATATATTATACACAATCAACCAATTTTGAATTAACATTCATACAAATCATTTTAAGACAATATATTAAAAGATTCAGCTAAAGAATACTTTTAGTATCTAAGGAATCTTTTTATTTAAATTTCAAAACATTAACTTCTTCTAAAAAATCCATGGGATGAGAGGTAAAACACTAATAATACTATGCCAGTTATATGTAATTGTACTTTCTCCCTTTAACAATAGTATACTCTACAGTCAACAACAAAGAAATAAATATGACAGTTCCTTAAAAAGGAAGAGGAGGAGACAAAAGGAAACTATCGTGTGCCAGGCAGTGTTCTACACGCTTTTATACATGACCTTATTTAATTCCCACAACACCCCTATGAGGCTTTATATATATATATTATATTATTTGATCCTAACAGCAGTTCTGTGAGGCATTTTATAGATGAGGAAGCTAAGGTTCAAAGAGTTTACATAACTTGACCAAAGGAGAATAAATAATAAGAGACAGGTCTGCTTTCCTTCCACTGTCATTGTGTTTTGTTGATAGTCTATCCATAGCCCACATTCCTAGCTTTATATGGCCTCACTTTTAAATAAAATTTAGCCGGGCACAGAGGTTTATGCCTGTAATCCCAGCACTTTGGGAGGTGGAGATAAGAGGATTGCCCAAGCCCAAGGGTTTGAGACCAGCCTGGGCAACTTGGTGAGACCTGGTCTCTACGGGCATGGTGGCACACTGTAGTTCCAGCTACTAGGAAAGTTGAGGCAGAAGGATAGCCCGAGCCCGGCAGGTAGAGGCTACAGTGGCCATGATCATGCCACTGCACTCCAGTCTGGGTGACAGAATGAGACTCCAGCATAAATAAGTAGGTAGGTAGGTAAGTTGGTAGGTAGGTAGGTAGGTAGGTAGATAGATAGATAGATAGATAGGTAGATAGATAGATAGATAGATAGATAGATAGATAGATAGATAGGTAGGTAGGTAGGTAGATAGGTAGATAGATAGATAGAATTGAACCACATGTCTGAGTCTGATATCTTATCCTAAGGGATATATTTTACACAAATATTGGAACATTAAAGGAGAGAAAAAAATGGTAGAGCGATAGCAGTGGAAAATGAAAGCAGACAATAGAGTAAACCAAAATAAAAAGAAAGAAAAACAAAACAACTGTACTGAAAAGCTGCCAGGAACTCAAAAAGCATAGTTATATGGTAGATGGAACTGTCTTATGACAAAACAACCGATCCTATGCAATGCTGACATAATCCATTATATTCAATACTTTGTTTTCCAAACACTCTATAGTGTAGGAGGAATGTAACACAGAAATTATTTTGCACCAAGGACATTTTTCCTCTCTCCTTCAAGGATTCTGGATTAATGTGGTTTTGTTCGTTTGTTTTATTCCTGTAATACATAAGAATCCAATAGAAGACTTACAAACACAAACTGATTTCTAAACTGAGGCCCCTCCTAAAAGGCACACTCCAGAGACTGCTTTTTGCTTATCTACCTAACCAAAAGCTGAAGAATAGACATAACAGCTACTTGGTTATTGATATGCTTTGAAATATTTTGCTAGAACAACTTAAAAATGGAATGGAAGCATCAACTGAAGCTTTCTGTGTGACTGTGGTTTAAATTGAATGCTGCGCTTTGTATAAACATAATTTTTGTGGTTTAACTTGAGGCTGTTCTCTGCGGTCTTCCCATATAATGGGAATGCGTCAGAAGCACAGCTTCGTTTCCTGTGTAGGCTGGAAACTGTTAACTGCAAAGTTTGGAGACAGTCTCAGAAAGCTCGTTGCCATATGTTAAACTAAACTTGATATGAAAAATCATATCAGTTTCCAGTTTCCCAGAACATTAAAAAGAAAAAAAGGAGCTCAAGCTTTATAAATATAAAAAGCATCTGTCTGCACAGGAAATTCTACTCTGTTATTTTGCAAATGATCCCCACTTATATTTACAAGAGAAATCAGATCTGATGAACTATATAGGAAGTAATGCACTATTTTGTTCAAATTTTTGAAATATATATTTATAATTCTGTACAGCTGGCTGGAGTGTGAACTAACCATCTTTGCACAGAGATCTCAACAGTGCTGCCCAGCATGGTCCTAAAGCATTTATGTTTCCCAGTGAAAGGTGATGGAATATTTTGATAGCATGCTGCTAACTTAAACATTTCTACTGAATGTAATTTTTGTGTTTAAATGCTCTTACCACCATTTCCAACTCAGGAAGACTCATGAGCATTCACAAAATGTTTGGCACTGTTTCATTCTAATTTTTTCTTCTCCTTGACTCTCTTGAGTCTCAAAAGAATTCTCTCAGTTGTTGCTCACCCTGGTGCATGTGTCCTTGAGTTATTCATCTGTAGCCCTTTAAGGAATCCTTTCCTGTGACTGCCTTCTTGCCTGGCTCCCCATAGTCACCTATAATTGAGTCATTTCTTTTGCTGTGAACCAGCTTGTTAGGCTAAAAGCCATCTTTTCTTTTCACATTTTATGACCTTTGTAAGATTAACAGCTCAATCACACAGTCTACAGAGGACCTTGTGCTACCTTTATAATACCTCATACCTAACCAGCAGCCCTCTCTCAGACTTGACTATAAACACTCTGGTTTACTTCATCCATTCAATGCTCCAATGTTTGTCTTTGATTTCACTGACTCTTTTCTTGCCTCATAGAGGTACCTAGAGACCTTTTCCAACAGAATCGCTTTGCCTTTTTCATTTAATAGCCTATCCATGCCAGTATTCTCAACTAAACTCTCTTTAACAGTAAAATCATTCATTTTTTTCTTCTAATGTCTTATTTTCTCTTTCTTATCTTTATCTTTCCTAGTTTTTACTCATTTTCATTCTTTTAGTAACTTAAGTCTTCTCTTGCTCTCAGATCCATTTATTTCCATTCCTTTCTCCAATATCACATTAATCTCACATATTAATGATGACTAGTCATCCATCACCAAATAGTGTTCACATTTACTAACTTCTCTGGTTTAAAAGATTCTGTCTCTTCTATGTTCTTTTCTTTACAAGACAAAGCTTTGGGATAGTATCCTTTCCCCCCTTATTTCACCACAAAGAGATTAAAATAGTTCTCTTAAATAAAACTTGTGCCTATGCTCTCTTACCTTGCATGCTGGGGACATGAACTGTGGGCCCCCCTTGATGAACCATACCCCTGTGGCAACTGATAACAACCTAAATTGTGTGGTTTGCCTCTGCCTGTTTCTGAAGGTGTGTAGACATACCAAACTTTTCTCTCAGCCTGAACCTATGCTGGAAAAGATCTTGACACACATTAAAACAGGCATTTCTACTGTGAATTAGAAAGTCTCTGGGGAAGAGACTCGATATAAATGTGTATTCTCAGCGTGGAATTGTTCTTCCATGTTTACAATAGTCTGTCACTTTCTCTGTACTGAATTTCAGGTAGTGGGAGACTGATTAGCTGCTCTGTGCTTTCCTTACTTCGTTTTGGCCAACACATTGCACATTCTTGCCTCCAGTTGAAGTGAGGCAGAAAACACAAATGTGTATTATTGTGTTGTTTTAGTTGTCATAAAAAGTTTGTTATATTAAAGGTTAAAATTTTGAGCAATTTTTTTATTCCTCGGAAATATCTAATTATTTAGATTTAAATAATTGTTTATTCTAGTTACCATTATTGTATTCAGTTTTTTAAAAAACTGTGTGACGGGGCACCGGAGCTCACACCTATAATCCCAGCACTTTGGGAGGCCAAGGTGAGAGGATTTCCTGAACCCACAGGTTCAAGACCAGCCTGGGCAACTTGGTGAGACCTCATCTCAACAATAAATAAATTTTTTTAAAAATTAGCCAGACATGGTGGCATGTGCCTGTAGCTCCAGCTACTGGAAGACAGAAATGGAAGGATCCACCTGAGCTCATCAGGTTAAGGCCGCAGTGGCTGTGAGCATGCCACTGCATTCCAGCCTGGGTAACAGAGAGAGACTTCAAATCAAAAAAAAAAAAAGACAAACTGTGAGTAAATCTATCCTCTACAGATTTTTTCATACTCCATTCATGCATTTAACATTATACATTCTTTTAAGTGTTTCTTTTTAAATTAGTTTGCATAATGCCTTTATAATATTATATACAATTGCATATTGGTAAGACAATGATAATAACCAAAGGTCACTTATTATCTAGCCTTTCATCTTGGTCTTGATGATTGTCAGTTCATCAAATCATTTGTCTCAACCTGGGAGAATTAATCCCTAATGAATCTATTGCATGTGATGAGTTTACTTCTCTAGCTCTATACTCTTCTTGTAAGAATTATGAAAAATAGGCAGTCAAGTCATTTTCTCTAAGGTGGAATTTTCTCAAGAACTGGTTGAGAAAGGCTACATTAAGAAATACTTATTAAACTTTTAATATGAGACACCCACTATTTTAACAAATAAAACAAAAAAGAGTTGTAAGCCAGGACCTCTTCTCTTGAAGAATTAACATTTTACTTTTGGAGATATGAAATAAACATTTGAAAAAAATGGAGAATAACCAAATATATGTAACTTGAGATTGAAGTTCATTGCTTTTATCACTATCAACTTGAAATTTGAAAGGGAAAAAAGTCTTTGTGAACTTCATCAACAATAAAGATCTTCAAGGAGAAGGCATATTTCAGTTGAAATCTTAATTTAGATTAAAATGAATAAACAATTAAGTCTCTGAACTGTGGAGAGGAGGGATTCAGGACAAGCAAGTACAAAGCCATAAAGACAGTAATAAGCAGATTAGGTGATGGAGCCAATAAGGAGACCTGCCTGACTTAGACAACAGAGGGATGTAAAAGAGTCCTGGAGGGAGAGTCACAAGAGAATCATTTAGCTAATTCAAATATCAAATTTCTTAACTATGAAAAAATAGGATAAATATCAGTCTCACAGTGTTGTGGCAAAGATTCAGTTTGTGAAGATAATGTATGTGAAGGTGCTTGGAAATAAGTAGACATTGAGGACTCCTTGGAAATTGGGGTGGATTCTTAGGATAAAGACAGATGAGGAAGGATTTTGCCATTTGCCTCTTCCTAATCAAAATGGCATACAGATTATTCAGGATCCTCTGTGCTGTACAACATGAACTATTTCTAGATGATTAATCATCAAATTAAAGACAAAAGCATCCTTCTACTAAGTTTTTTCTTGTCCTTGAGGAAATCATTGGGTTCATTGCTTTTATCGGTTTCTATTTGAAGAATATTTAAAATGTTTTTTATTTCAATTTCAGTATCCTCAATCAATATCAGCCTATTTTTTAGTTTAAGTTTACAAAAAAGTCATCAATCTATGAATGTTCCATCACAATTATTAAAGACCATAGAGCCAGATATATTTTCACAACAAAAGAAAATGAATGGAATTTGTCTCTTGAGGTATCATTTAAATTCTGGGTTTCAGATAATGATGAATATTTTTAGAGTAGAGGTAATCCTGAATCAAGATTATAAAGTATATCAAGGTTACAACACAATGCTGTTGATTTTTTTTTAAGGAAGCATTCTTATGAGTCTTTTGAAGACTCAATGAAGAATGGAAGATTTGTTTTGTTTTGCTTTAATTTTTTTTTAATATGTGGGGCACAGCCAGGCTCAGTGGCTCAGCCTGTAATCCCAGCACTTTGGGAGGCCGAGGTGAGTGGATTGCCTGAGCCCGCAGGTTCAAGACCCACCCAGGCAACTTGGCGAGACCTCGTGTCTAGATAGATAGATAGATAGATAGATAGATAGATAGATAGATAGGTAGATAGATAGATAAACAAACAAACAATTCAGGCGTGGTAGTGTGCACCTGTAGTTCCAACTACTTGGAAGGCTGAGGTGGAAAGGATCGCCCAAGCCCAGCAGGTCAAGGCTGCGGTGGCCGGGAGCGTGCCACTGCACTCCAGTCTGGGCAACAGAGTGAGACACCAACTCAAAAAAAAAAAAATGTGGGGTACAATTCAGAGTTAGTTATACAAATGTTCATTATGCAGGTACCCTTGTTAATGAGGTGTGCCCCGCCTCCTCTGGCAGTTTTGAATAAAGGATTTGAGTGAGTCTTCATGGCTGTCCACAATTTAGTAAGGTGAAGGAATTAAGAAGGCAATTATTTTCAGAAAGAATAGACCTCAGGTGTTCAAAAGATCCAGAAGCGTTTACAGAAATGGAAATCTAATGTTAGAGAACAATAAGAAATAAAGTTGGATAGTCAAAGTTAAGATGAATGAATAACTCAACCACCAAACATACTGTATTTTAATTTCTTAAAGCATGATCTGTGGGTCTAAATTATATCTAAAAGAAGCGTTTTTTTAATATTCGTATTCCAAAGGTGGGTCAGAATGCCTAGGTGTAGTCTGAACTGTGCAAAACATATATTGAAAAAGAAGGCATTCTTAAGTTACAGCACTGTGTGGATGCCCACCATAACAAACGTTCATGAATATTGTTAGCCAAGAGACAGCTAAACTTTGAATGAATGAATGTTGTGTATTCACTGAGAGACAGAATTTTCAGTAATGAGGATGGAAAAACCACAGACGGCACAAACTCTTGAGGGAGGCAGAGAGGGGTTGCCGGACAAGAAGATAAAGGAAACTGAGTTGAACCCCAAAGGGACTTCTAGATGAGACTGTCTAAGGGTTTTTACCAATTCACTGCAGGGGAAGGCTGGGATTCTATCCAAATGACATTGAATATTGTTTGTAGTGTTTTCTGCCCTTAGCTTAGTAGTTCAGTGTCAGGAATTTAAGAAGCCACTGACTAAATATATTTTAAGTGAATATAAGTAGGTTAAATTTAAAATAATAATAATTGTATTCTAAACATGACTTATTTATATAACAAAGCTGAAATCAGAATGTGAATGTGTTATTTTAACATTTTTAATTGTGGTAAAATACCCATTACATAACATTTATGATCTAATTTTTTTTAGTGTACAGCTCAGCAGTGCTAAGCACATTCACATTGTTGTGATATAGATCTCCAAAATGTTTTCATCATGCAAACCTGCAACTCTATACCCATTAAACAACAACCCCCCATTCCTCCTGCTCCTAGTCCCTGGCAGACACCATTCAACTTTCTAGCTCTATAAATTTGACTACTCTAGGTACTTTATATAAGTGGAACCATACAGTTTTTTCTTTTGGCGACTGAATTAATTTACTTAGCATAATGTTCTCAAGGTTCATCTATATTGCAGCACGTGTCAGCATTTCCTTCATGTCTAAGGCTAAATTACATCCCGTTGTGTATATATACAATATTTTCTTTGTCCATTCTTCCATCGATGAACACTTGGGTTGCTTCCACCTTGTTGCCATTGTGAATAATGCTGCTGTGAACATGGGTATACAAGTATCTCTGTAAGACCCTCCTTTCAATTATTTTTGGTTATACACCCAAAGCAGAATTGTTGGATCATATGGTAAGTCTGTCTTCAATTTTGGGGGGAAATAGCCATACTGTTTGCATAGCAGCAGCAGCATTTTACATTCCCACCAGCAGTGCACAAGGATTCCAACTTTTTCATAACCTCATCGATACTTGTTATTGTCTGTTTTTTTATAGTAGCTATTCTAAGAGATAAGGAATGATTTTAATATTGTCAAGCATTGTTATTTTTACCCTACTTGTAAGCTAAACGTTAGCCAGCTGCAATTCACAGATGCTGGAAGAAGGCATGAGATGCCTAGATTAAAGATAAAGGACAGCGATAGAAGGAACCAGAATTTCATTATTTGTGCTGGTCCTGAGCCCCACATCCCACAAAGAAATGAGGAGAGCCTGGTGATATTTGCATGTAGGGAGATGGATTACACAAGAGGGACCCCAAATTTAAAGGATCCAAGTCTTATATAACGGGCAGTAAGCCTGTCTGACTTTTACCCTAAAAGAGACATTATTTTTATTATGGTAAACAATCCTGCCCTTTGCTCTGGAGAAAAACTCTATTTCTGTCTTCTAAGGCTGTTTACTTTATAAATATCCTTAAAAAGATAGTCCGGGGCAAAAAGGCAGTCAATACCTTTGCTTATAAGACTTACATAAATGTGTGAGACCCATTGAGAGAATGCCCTGACAAATATCTAATCATATTTTGACACTACTAGTACTACATTTTTAAAAAATGTATTCCTGTAAAACTGCCATCTGAGTAAAATTATAATTTCAGTCATCTGACTGATGCTGAGAGTTTGATAAAGGCGAGGGAGGGAAGATAGAGGTACATTCCCAATTTAAATTTTAGAAAAACCTAGAAAAGTTATTTGGTGCCTGGAAAATGAAATAATAACTTCCTGTCTTGAACTTATCATTGTGGTCAATATATATGTAGTATTGGTTTAAATGAACAAGACAAATAAAATGCATTAAACAGTCTATTTCCCATGCCCATCCCTATAAGCCAATCTGGAGAACTAGTTCTTCTCCTACCCCCAGGAAAAAAATCTCAAGGAAGCCTCATACGTTTAGGGGCTTATTCTCAGATAATAAAAAGTCTTCAGTTACTTTAGTGATGAATACGTCTCAATTAAGTAAGTAATGTATCCAGCATTGTATAATAATCAAAGTACAGCCGGGCACAGTGGCTCAAGCCTGTAATCCTAACACTTTGGGAGGTTGAGGCAAGAGGATTGCCTGAGCCCAGAGGTTCGAGACCAACCTGGGCAACTTGACAAGACCTCATCTCTACAATATATCAAAAAATTAGCCTGGTGTGGTTGCATGCGCCTGTAGTTCCGGCTACTTGGAAGGCTGAGGTAGAAGAATGGCCTGAGCCAAGTAGGTCGACGCTGGGGTGGCCATGAGCGTGCACTGCACTTCAACCTGGGTGACAGAGGGAAACTCTGACTCAAAAATAAATAAATAACTAAAATAATCAAAGTACTGAACTTTGATTTGATTTTGTATTCAAGTTTAAAACTTCTCCTAACCCCCCACCCACATCCTACAGTTCTTGTCTACTGTAGGAAAGAAATCTTCAATAGAAAAAGGGAGATAGCAGGCTTTGTCTCTATTTCCTGCCTCACACCTCTGGTCAATGTGGTTCTCAACCTCTCTAGGGTCAAAGTGGAGGTGAAGGAGGAGAGGTAAGAGGTCAAAGAAATTTATTTTTTAACTAGTTGTTCCATGAGTTGCTTTCTGGCTTCCAGGGATCAGGGGTTTGACTCTGTGGTCTTGCCAGAGATCTCCTACCCATTCTCTGGATATCTTTCATCTGACAGTTCCCTAACTAATACAGAGAAATATATATCGACCTCTTGGTGTAGTCTTAACGCTCCAATTACCAATCTTGAGATGAAAAAACTGGCACCACCTTACTCCATAAGAGTCAGATAACAGGCACTCACAGTATGCCAATAACTACAATTAAAGAAATCTTTCAATTTCCACAACTCCTTTAACTATGTCAATATTTATCTCTTTTATATCCTATTCCATTTCTACCCCAGCAGGATGTACTATAATTCAATTCACTTCTGATGCTAATTACTATAGGTTTCAGGACATGGTCCCCAGCAAGACTGCCTTTACTCCAGATACCAGCTACAAGTGGCTGGTGATCCCCAGGCCACCTGCACTTCTGACCAACTCACTACAAATTCTGGGGTTTCCATAAACCCCTCTGGTTCAATAACTCACTAGAATGTCTGACAGAACTCAGAAAAGCATTCTACTTTCCTTTTAAGTATTATATAGACACAATTACAGTTTTTCTTACAAAGGATGCACATAGGGTGAAGTCTGGGAGGGAATACAAAGCTTCTGTACCAGCTCCTCATGGAAACAAGGCATGTCACCCTCCTGGCACATCAGTGTATTCACTAACCAGGAAACTCTATTGAGCTTCAGTGTCTAGAGACTTGAGAGGACTTCATTATGTAGTATAAGGACAGAAAAGGTGTTATACATTTCCACACCCATCATAATGGTCATAGCTGATAGTTCTGTAATAAGAGTCAGTTAACAAGAGAAAAGCATAACAAATTTATTAAATTAAAGCTTAACATACACAGGAGCCTTCAGAAATGAAGACCCCAAGACCCAGAGAACACTACCTATGTTATGCTTTGGTTCAACGAAGAATGAACAGCCATGTAGAAATGTGATTGGACAAAAAGGGGGTATAAGATAATGGTAATAGACTGAAGGGGATTACACAGCAAGGTCGGTCTGTTTAGATTCTTCTGGCTTCTCTGTGTGGCATTCCTTCATCCTGGGTATATGGCAGGACCTCTTCTGGAGTGAGGGCTTTATAACCTATCAGAAATGGTAAGTCTGAAAATTTCCTTATAGCCATCTCTTATACAGACAAGTAGGGGAAGATCAGAGTAACTTCTCTAGGTTTTATGGCTGACTTAGGAGGAAAGGGGTTCTAATTTCTAAAACCCACGTTGGGGAAGAGAAATTCTAGTTTCTACAGCTTGTATTTGGAAGTAAGAGAAGCAGGAAGCAGGAGGGCAGCAGAAGGTCAAAGAGAGTCTTTCATTCTGAGGCTGCTTCTAAGACCTTCCAATCTCCTTTAGTTCCAAGTATTCACCATGCCGAAGCACCATACTATAGGGTATCATTTTCTGAGACCCAACAATTACCTGTTTGAAAATTCCCTAAGAAGTTTCATAGAAATTGGGGACGGGTGGTATTATAAGCTATTGAGCCAGCCTCTTAGTCCCAAGAATAGGTCCATCCAGTCGGAAAGTGGTGTTATAGGCGGGATTCCACCAAAGTTAGGACTCTGTGTGGTGCAATCAGGTACTTCCATAGGAAAATAATCAGGCATTTCTATGGGGGAAAAACAAAGGTTAATAGTTACAACAAACTATAAACTCAATTTTTTAGTCAAAAAAAGAAGGCAGCCAATCAAGATTTCTAGATGTTGGGATTGAAGATTTCGTTGAAGGCAGGCAGTGGCAATCTGACAGATTTTCCTGGTTCACAGTTTATATCAGGTGTCTCAGTGAATTGAGCAGTCTAAACAGCAAAGAGGTTGTTTAGACATAAACTTGTGTGGTGGTTGCTAACTTTAGCTTTAGCTTGCAGAGCTTTAGGGAAAAGGGAAATTTTTATTTCATTGATTCTATACCAGAAGAATAGGAGAAAATTTGGAAATATTATTTTGGAGGGTTGTAGCTAGATATCAGAGATAACTGGAAGATTTTCAAAGCTGCAGTTCACATAAACCCAAAAATAATTAGCTGGAATTCAATAACTGGTACACTATAGTGTTCTTCTGAAGCCTAATTTTTCTCTCCCTCATATTCCTATGAAAGATAATCCAGGCCAGGCGTGGTGGCTCAAGCCTGTACTCCCGGCACTTTGGGAGGTCAAAGTGAGAAGATTGCCTGAGCCCACAGGTTCGAGACCAGCCTGGGCAACTTGGAGAGACCTCATCTCTATAATAAATCAAAAAATTAGCCAGGCACGGCAGCGCACACCTGTAGTTCCGGCTACTTGGAAGGCTGAGGTGGAAGGATGGCCAGAACCCAGCAGGTCAACGCTTGGGTGGCTGTGAGCATGCCCACTGCACTCCAGCCTGGGCAACGGAGTGAGACTCCAACTCAAAAAATAAAAAATAAAAAAGATAATTCAAATATGACTAATTTGTTTGCAAAATAAGTTTAGTCTTATTAAGCTAAGCCTGATTATTAACAAAAATACAGCAAGAATAGTGATTGACCACATAACTGCTGTTTAAGTTTGCTTTGCTGGAACTTTTTAAAAAGAATCTCAGATTAAACTTTTAAGAGCCTCTTGAGGCCAATAAGCCAAGCCAAAAACTCACAATTAAATTTCATCTGCAGTGTCTATAGACCTAGGTAAATTCATCTCTTCTTGAAGTCCTCAAAGTATCCTATTTCCTGGGTCTGTGAGGAAGTCAATTTTGTTTTTGTTTTTTTTGAGTCAGAGTCTCATTTTGTCACCCAGGCCAGAATGCAGTGGCATGCTCACAACCACCCCAGCCCTGACCTGCTGAGCTCAGGAAATGCTTCTGCCACAGCCTTTCAAGTATCAGGAACCACAAGCATGTACCACCACATCCAGCTAATTTTTTGATATACTGTAGAGACGAGGTCTTGCCTAGTTGCCCAGGCTAGTCTTGAACCCCTAGGACCAGGCAATCCTCTCACCTCACTTCCCAAAATGCTGG
>CAUYQG010013530.1:0-16867 GCA_963574415.1 Tarsius wallacei | reverse complement strand
GGAGCAGCCCGGGACGCAATAGCCGGCCCTGCGTTGGACCGGGGGTCCCTGAGCCTCGGACCAATGCGTCTAGCTGTGGGCAGTGGGGTAGGGGAAGGAGGGCAAGAGACTTTTTGGGGAACTCACATTCGGAGAATCTCACAGTTCCGCCTGTGTTGCCACCATCTTGACCGCAATCACATTATTATTATTATTATTATTGCTGTTGCTTTTGTTATTTGCCTTCCAGAAATGCATGGACTATAAAATCTCCATATTTAACCAGGCAGTAAGGCTTTCTGGCTTATGTCTATTGTTCCTTGGGTTTTTAATCTATTTTTGGGTTCATTTTTATAATAATTACTCAGGTCTATTTTACTCTCTTCTCATCATGTCCTTTGGTTTTCATAAGCCTCTTTCAACTTTTCAGAATGATCACCCAGCTTAATATAATTTTCAACATAGTACTTTAAGCCCATTTTTGTATCATGATTATTCTTTTAGGCATATAAGTCTGCTCTCTCTCTCTCCCATGTGATTCAATTTAGTTCCTTGGGCTACAATCTAGGCTTTTTATGAATGCTTCCTCCATACCTGTATAAAGCATGCCGTGACTTCTTCATGAGTCCCTACTGATGCATGCTTTTTTTTCCTGCTTTGATCCACAAAGTCTTAGGGGTAGTACTTGTTCCCAGCACCATATTTCAAAATAGACAGGATTGCTACTGAGTTTTGTTACTTCTGAGTGTGTGGTATTGTCCAAATTATTTAATTTACTGAAACTCAGTTTTTCCTCATCTGTAAAGTGTAGCCATCATAACAAAATCTACTTCACTATATTTCTATGAGAATTAAATGAGAAAATGCAAGAAAAATGCTTGATAAAGTGTTTCATAGTAAACACTCAATAAATTGTAATGCTTTTATTTATGTTGTTTACTATTTTTGAACATTTGACATGATGATAACTTCATGTATATACACTTTATTTCTCTGGTTAGAAATTTAAAATTTTTAGAGACAAGAATCAAGTCTCAAATTTCTTATGAACTCTTCATAGACACTGTACTAGTGCTGTCTACAGAGCACTAAATTAAATTCTTTATTTAATAAATATGTGAAGATAGGTTTTTGAAAACAAGGAGAGTTAGATCAAGAGATTTAGTGGAGCTGGGCTCGGTGGCTCAGCCTGTAATCCCGCGCCTTTGGGAGGCTGAGGTGAGTGGATTGCCTGAGCCCGCGGGTTCGAGACCCGCCTGGACAACTTGGCGAGACCTCATCTCTACAATAAATCAAAAAAAATTAGCGGGGCATGGTAGTGCGCGCCTGTAGTTCCAGCTATTTGGAAGGCTGAGGCGGAAGGATTGCCGGAGCCCAGCAGGTCGAGGCTGCGGTGGCCGGGAGCGGCCGCTGCACTCCAGTCTGGGCGACAGAGTGAGACTCCAACTCAAAAAAAAAAAAAAGAGATTTAGTGGAAGGTTGACATGCCATGTTTCAGATATCATTCTTTTGCATCCTTGTTAAGGTGTGTACAGATCACATATTGAACATTTTAGGTCTCATTAGGGCCTTGTAACAACACTGAAGCTACTTTGAAAACAATATGGCCAGAACACCCATGTGGTACCTATCGGATGGCTAGTGATGGATATGTGCCTTAGCTCACGTGTCTGTTTTTAGTCACATGGTATGAATAATACGAAACACTTTATTAAGGTATGCTTTTGAAAGATTTCACTTTCTGAAATACCATGATGTATGCTACAGAAAAAGGCATGGAACCCTTCTCATGGAGCAAGAGATTGTGAGATTTTCCAAAGTGTGTATTCTGCAATGTGTTGATCTTATTGTGTTATCACAAAGGTTCTTATTAGCCACGATACATACCATTGTTTACTATTTATGCAATATCATTACAAATGTAATTATAATACAAAGCATATTTTGCCTTGGTATAGACACCAAGATAGTATTATAAATAATTACATATAGAATACAAGATCATTATTAATGACTAAGAAGACTCCTTTTGAATTTCCTTAATATTTAGTATATCATATGTTTGTCCAGCTAGGATAGTAAAATTTGTTTTATACTAACAAGCTTCTGTTTTTTCTTCTGCTATATGCAGTTACCTTCCCTGTTTATTATATACTTTATTACTGTAAACCCCAATTTTTAAATGAATTTATTAATTTAACAAGTATTTACTAATTGCCACTACATGCTAGATACTATGTGAGGAACAGAGAAGATTCTTTAAACAAGAAAGTCACAATCACTGTTCTAGAGAGCTTACATAATTAGTTACAAATAATATAAAAATGACTTTAATTTTTATCAAGGAAACCAAGGCTTATATATAAATGATGCCAAAAATATATAGTTAATAACAAGTCTAAAAATTTAATTAAATAGGCATTACATAACAGCACTAATTCAATATGCATTTTAGAAATGCTGGTTTAAATTTACAAGTGTGAATTGGAATACATTTTTATGGAGAAGAGGAACAATTACTCTGTCACACAAATTAAGGTGTCACCTCAAATGTACCTATATTTTCAGAATATTTAGGTTTATGTCTATTGTGATATGAGTTATGCTTTAATTTCTGTGGTTTTATGAATTACAAAACATGTAAGCATTGCTGATTTAAAATTATTTTGCAGATATAAAAATACCTCTTCTTATTTCTTTACATTGTTTGACCTTTTCTCCAAAGCTTGAAAAATTCTTATGTAGTTAATATTACTTGATAAAGCCAGATTTTAAAGTGTTCATCAAATGTGGTTTTGAAAATAAGGATCTTTTTTTGGTAGCAATTTACAGTGAGTATATATATATTTATAAATATAGAGAATAACACATTAGTTAATTCATAGAACTAATTTGTGAGCCAATAGAAAATTTCATTAAATATAAATTAACTACTAGTCAAAGCTTTTGAAAGGGGCTGTGTAAAAATTAGTTAAGTGTTGTGCTACTCTCTGATAGGAAAATAAATAATGAATAAGAATTTCTACATATTTTTGTTTACTCAGCATTTCGAAAAGACTTCTGTATCACATTTACAGTTTCTAGACATTAGTGGGGGCTATTGTTGAGGCTTGGCTTGCAGTGTGAAAATATACTGTTGAAATGACAGTAAGAATTTTCATCTGTTTTTGGGTCTCCAAATTTTAAATGGTATTATATTTAGGCTAAGTTATTTTGTAATGAGTTGAATGTAACCTTAGGAATGGAAAATATTATAAAATTCAATTCGTGGTTTTCCTAATTTTGCTTATTCTTGGTTGCTCACAATCTCTGTAGCTATTACTTGGAAATGCAAATTAGTATGTGTTGTGGTATTGCAATGACTTGTAAATAATGTTGGCTCTATTTTTTTTCTTTTTTCAATTTTTTAATTTGCTTAGGGGCTCTTTTTCCCCTCCTGAAGTTCTCTGAAAAGAAGATAATATTCTTTCTTCTCCCCCTCAACCTACTACCGGGATTGTTGATACTCTTAAGATCTTCCTGAACATTATTCCTTGCTATATTATGAAAATGAACAATGTCCAATTTAATTTAATATGACATAACTATGCGAAATATTATCCTAGTTTTTTTTTTAATTTTTTTAATTTTAAAGATGTGGAGTACAATTCAGGGTTAGGTATACAAATGTTGATTATGCTGGTACCCTTGTTGATGAGGTATGCCCCTCCCTCCCCTAGCAGTTTCCCTCAACTGCCAATCCCATCCCTCCTCCCCTGACAGTTTCCCACTTCTGCCATTCCTTTTCTTATAGCATTATGAAAATTGTTCCAGGTCCACTTATGAGTGAGAACACATGTTACTCTGTTCTTTGTTTCTGTGATAAATCACTGAGTATGATCAACTCTAAATCCATTCAAGTTGCTGCGAAGTCCATATGTTTGTCCTTCTTTATGGCTGCTTAATATTCCATTGTATATGTACCACATTTTTTTTATCCAGTCCAGCTTCGATGAGCAGCATGGTTGGTTCCATGTTTTTGCTATTATTAATAGGGCTTCAACAAATATACATGTGCAAGTATCTTTTTTGTAGAATGATTTGAGTTTCTCCAGATATATTCCCAATACGGGAATTGCTGGATTATATGGAAAGTCAGTTTCTAGTTCTTTCAGAAATTGCCACACTTCTACACCAGCAGTGTAGAAGTGTTCCTTTTTCTTCACATCCCCGCCAGCATCTGTTGTTGCTTGTTTTGTTAATGGTGGCCATTCTTACTGGGGTTAGGTGGTATCTCAATGTGGTTTTGATTTGCATTTCTCTGACGATGAGTGAAGCTGAGCACTTTTTCATGTGTCTGTTGGCTGCCCATATATCTTCTTTTGAGAAGTATCTATTCATGTCTTTTGTCCACTTTTTAATGGGGTTGTCTGTTTTTTTCCTTTCAGCACGTTTGAGTTCCTTATAGATGTTAGGTTTTTGTCAGATATACAGTTGGCAAATATTTTTTTCCTATTCTGTGGGTTGTCTCCCTGCTCTCTTGATGGTTTCTTTTGTATTACAGAAGCTTGTCACTTTGATGAGATCTCACTTGTCTATCTTATTTCTTATGGTGTGGGCACTCAGGGTTCTGATCAGGAATTGATTGTCAGTTCCAATTTCCATAAGGGTGTCTCCTGCATTTTCTAGGATTATTATAGTTTGAGGTTTATTCTTATAGTTTGACGTCCATTTAGAATTAATTTTTGTGTATGGTGATAGGTAGGGGTCCTTTTTCAGTCTTCTGCATGTGATCAGTCACTTTTCCCAGCACCATATACTGAGAAGGTTCTCTTTTCCCCAGTGGTTGTTGTTGGAGTCTTTTTCAAAGATGAGTTGGTTGAGAAATTGAGACTTTGCTTCCAGAATCTCTATCCTGTTCCATTGGACTATATACCTGTTTGTACCAATACCAGGCTGTTTTGCTTACTGTAGCCTTATAGTAAAGTGTGTAGTCTGGAAGTGTGATACTTCCTATTTTGTTTATTTTAAGAGAATTTTGAATTTCTTATTTTATCAGACTCTTTAGACATTAGGCCTCCTTTCCAATTCTCCACAATAATCCAGACATTTGAGAGGACCACACTGTGTAATCTGGGACTCCTGTGTTAAGGTTTATCTCAAATATAATTCTAATTTTGTTCAGCACAGTGGGCTTTCTCCCCAAATTCTTTTTCTTCATGTTAACAAGTTTATTCACTCCTGTATGTAATGTAGAAATCTCTATTGGATAGTATGCCCAGGAGGTGGACAGAAAGCTTATGTGAAAATATGAGATAAAGTTGTCCTGAGATGTAATATTTATCATACATCTAGCAACACGGTATTATGTGGCAAAAGACATAAAGAACAAACTCCAGTATACAATACTTACCAATCTGCTGGGATAGATGGGCTATATTTTAGTTTAATAAAAAGTATGTGATTAAATTCATAAGAATAACAAAACATACTTTAATTCAGAGAAGACTGCAAGCCTTTGCTTATGCTATCATTTCCTGCCCAAGATATTTTTCTATTTATGTTGCTACCCATTCAAATTCTTCTTACTTTTTAAGGAATTAGACAGCCCATCCTATAAATGTCTTTTCCCAAGATTTCAGCATTCCAATACACATTACAAGGTCTTATTGTTGTTTAAAAATATTACTTGAAACAATCTTGTGAAAACCTGTCATAAAGTAATCTTTCTTAATGCACTATCATAAAACAACACAAAAGGTTCTCCACTTATTAATGATTATTTTGAGTTTAGAGAGAGCCTACAATTCTTGCCTTTTGACAACTTATTTTGCCTTGAATTTTTTTTGTAAATGTTCCTAGTTTCTGGGGGTCTTCTTGTAAAGAATGCCTTTTAAATTGGGGCGATTGATAGATGTGGTTTATCTATTCTGTATTACCTACATTGCTGAAGATAATAAAATTCAGACTTGATGATTAGTTATACCATAGACCCACATTTTGAAGGTTTTAAGAATTTCCTGTAATGTTTCCACTTTGGGATTGAAAGGGAGTGAGCAATCGTTGTTTTACGTCCTTTTGCCTTTGGAAACTAAATTACATGGAGTGTTACTATGCAATAAAGTACTTTTAACAAGAACCACAAATCTTCAAAAGAGCTCTAAACTAAAATATTTAAAGTGCTCTCAACCTCAAATGTTTAAAGTATGTAAAGATGCATTCCTAAATAGTTACTAGTGACTTGTTGAGGCAAAATGGATATTGAATGATCAGAAATAATGACCAGCAAAAGATAAAAGTCTTCGTATGTAAACAAATTTTAAAAAGACAATTGTTAACACTGCTCATTTTAGCTATTATACTTGTGATAGTGGGAAAGTCATTTAATTTGACTGTTTCCCTCTTAGTGAGGTAGGAAGCTTAACATAATTGTCCCCAAACATATCTTTCACTCTCAAATTGAGATGCCTGAATTCTTTTGCATGGCATATATTACTATGAAAAAGTAGAAAGTAATGAAATGGTTACCTAATTATGAAATATTTATCATTACTAGGTGAAGCCAATGAAACTAAGCTTCTAACAAATCTTTAAATAGGCGATTGCTTCATGATTTTTAAGTCTTATTTGCTATGAAAAAAATTAAATGAGACACAAAGTGTAACGTAGGCAGGACCAAGAATAATAATCGTATCTTTTCATCTTAACCTGTTGTGGACTTTATAATCATCATTGTACAGAACAATTGAGGCCATGCTTTTAGGAGGACAGTGATATTACATTAGGAGGACAGTAGTAGTTCATTACAGTACTAAACTGATATTCATATCAAGGTCCCCGTATTGATGTTCTTAAATAGAATCACCTTCTTTCTGTCTTCCTATTTCACACTGGGCCCCTCTTATAGAATTTACTGCCTTTTGTCTTGTATCAGGCACTTTTTTTGTAGGTGCTAAACTTGCTACAAGTTTGAAAATTTCTTGGCAATGCAAACTATGATTTGATTATTTTTATATTGTTCACAGCCCTTAAACTGACTTAGCATATAATTACTTAGTAAGTATTTGCTGAATTGAATCCAACTACTTTTATTTATATGTTCCCCACGGATTAGATTGACAGCTCTTGGACATGCATGAGATTCTGAATCTGGGAGATCAAACTAACTTCAGAAGAGTATTTCGTGGTCAGAAACAGGTTGCTGGCATGACTAGAATGGTGCAGGGCTGCCCTCTGATCAAAGCCTTCAGCTGGGAGGTCACCATGATCTGTGGCCTTGAAACTTGCCAAGACCAAGACTTTTCAAAGCTCTTATTATTCATTGTATTTTTTTAATGCTAAGATACTATTCTGCTAAACTATCAAGTTTTGGCTTCTTAGTTGTAGGATTATTTTAATTTAATTCAAGAATTTGAGTATCTCCATATCTTTTTAGTGGTGAAGTAAGGAAAGGTGTAAAGCAATATTGTTCAATAGTTCGTGTTGGAAAACAAATGAAAAAAAAAAGTGTCACTGAAATTATAGCCCAATCCAGTGAATTATCCTAATAGAAATCGGGCTCAGATCCTAAATTAAACTCCAATTAACAGATCTGCTGCTTCTTGGTTTTATGATTTGGCCGAAGAATAAGGCAATAATTTGCATGTGCTATTAAACTGAAAGAATGGTTGGACAATTAGAATGAAGAATTAGGATATCTGAGCAGGCACCACTACTTCTCAGACTGCACCCACACTGAGTACCAAGCCAAGTGCCTGCAAATTACCGTGACCACAATTGAAAGCACAATTAAATTGCCTTTGAATACTAAGAAAACCTTGAACTCCTTTGTGTTCTCCAAATCATTAAATGGCAGATATCTTCTTGACTATTTTGACTGTCTAAAAAAGTGGAATAAATCAGAGCTACAATTATTGAGATAAAAGGTAACTCTTAACAGCTGAACTGGGTTTAAGGAAAGCACAAAGGAATCAGAGGTGCAAATTACATTTCCATAATGATAAAAAATTTACATGCTATCAAACAGTGAGATACCCTATTAGCTGATAAATAACCTCATTGCTATGTACCTTAGTGTACCTTTCTCACATTTTATGATAATTATTTCTTGCCTGGGGACATTTGTTAAGAAAAACATTCAACACTCTCCAACAGAAAGGTCACAGATACACTTTTCTAATTAAATTTTAGGATGAATCAAATATATTTTTTGATTTGTGCTGTGTCTATAGAATTTTGATGATATAATTTCAAATTGGTTTGTGGCAATTACAAGAATACTAAAACAAGTCAAATAAACAGAGAAGAATAACAATGGTATAATTAGTATATTTTGATGCAGCTCATGGGGGATGTTAATAGTGAAAAGTCATAAGTAGTTCTTTTTGGAAACTTTGATATATGTAAATATTAAAAATTAATATTTCTTGAATCAGATGACCAAAGTGTTCCTTAAGCAATCTTTCTAAGCCCTCTTTTCTGTGTCTCTGTGCTATGCCATTTCATTTCTGTTCATTTTATTCCTTAGAAAGGGCAGATGTTCAATATCAAAGATGTTTTCCAAAGCAAAGATGAGAATTCAGGGAAAGGGATTGACTTCAATCCTTCAATTTGTTCATCAAAGATTTTAAATAAAGGTCAATTGACATTTGGTGTGAGATGGCCAGTGGGAGTGTCTTGCTTAATGGAAGGAAAGAAAGTGCAATATGATGCCCCAAACTATGTTCTACATTAGAATAATAATCATAATAAAACATAGTTCAAAGAACAGTAACAATCAGTATTGTTAAAATAGTAGCTAACGTTTACTGTGAAGATGCTATGCTTGGAAATATATATTTCTCCTCTTAATAGCTGAGAGCTCCTATTATTATTTCCATTTTAAAGATGATCAGACAAGGGTGGTGTGTATGTATTTATGTATGCATGCATATAGATGTGTGTACATATATATTAATCTGTATATATCTATAAGTATACACCCAATGGAATAATCACACATATTATTGTAAAATCTGAATTATTCATGTGGGAATATGCTAAGCAAATCTTTCTAAATCATTGGTGGTATGAATCACCACCTTACCCAGCTACCTTTTCCCTATAGGCTGGGCTGTCCAGAGAGGATCAAGCTGTCATTTTGATCACCTAGTCACCCTTGATGATAAATGCAAGCATGGCAAATATACCTATGAGTTCATATACATTTACTTATCAAAGGAGAGAAGTAACATAAATGTGTTTTATTTATGTGTTTGGGCTTTCCCATATGGGCTATATTGTGTTATTTATAATATCATTCAGGTTATTAAAAAACTTTAAAACAGCAAAACATACTTAATATATTACCTGCTTAACACCAGATACTAATTTTACTTGCAGGGCATTCAGATAAAATTTCATGTCTTTGAGTACTAACAATGATATTGCAGCTTTGATTCCTGTCATGAAATAGTTATGATAAAGCACTATCATGGGTTTCTTCCAGCACTTCTAATAACCAGCTTTATGGGTGGGTTTCAGAATAAACCGGTCTTGCATTTCATTTTAGGCTAAAGGGAATTGTATTGAAGTAAGACCTTAGAGTATTTGAAGCTATAAAAATAGCAGGTTTTCAAGGAGGACTTATTTTAAAAGTCCTTGGGATGACTTAATGCAGGATCTCATGAATGAATGTAGGTTGAGAAATGAGACAGATGCAAGTGGAAGTTGACTCCTAGTGAGAACACTGAACCCGAGCACAAATGATCAAATCTCCACTGCTTAGACAATATGCAACTGCAGTGGGGGGGGAAAAAAAGGACATACAGTGCTAATGAAAGAAAAAAGTACAGACAAAGTCATGCTCTCAAAAAGTAGAGCTAAATTAGAAATTTTAAGAAGATAAGGATGCAGTGAATTATGTAACAAAAACTGCAATTAAATGTAATTTATAGTGACATAAAACTAGCTCCCCATTTAGCAAAGAACAGCTGTAAAAAATATCTCATAAAACCCAAGGTAGTGCTGATGCTTTGTGAAGCATTCTAATTGTCTTCTGAATCCTTCTTTGGGTGCTTTAATTAACCTTTGTAACCCAATCCTTAGCCTAATCCTCAACCATAGCTGAGCTGCTACAGAATTATGATCCTGTTCAACGGTGGGTCACTGAATTGAATGATGCCAGTTTGCTAATTCCAAGCCTTTTCTCCTTCCAGGCACTGTGGAGCGAATGAACCATGAAGAAATTTGGTAGTCCTGGAGTGCTGTACATTTGCAGTGGCTTTTAGTTCTCTTCCTGAATAATTTCCTCTTTCTCAGATAAATAATGCATAGTATTTTAAAATAACTTCCAGCAAAGTTAGTCTTATAAATTTATCATTATTCTGCTTACAAATCATAATCCATTTTAAAGAAAGGATCAAATGGAATATTTAGGAGGCATTTTAAGATGACATAAAACAATGCTGTATGAATGCTCCTCACTGCTGTTGGAACTGTTTAAGCCTTCTTATCCTTGTCCCTGCTTCATGGAGTATGTAGTGCATGAGGGAACAGCCAAAACTAATCAGAGTAAAGTTTTAAACTCTGAGTGGCATGGGCATTTTGGAGAGCCAAACTGGGAAAGATTTGGAATGATACTTTAAATTACTTTTGGGGAATAAAATTACACATATTGTAAAAACAGATAAGATAGCTAGCATATTTATAATTTTCCAGTTCATGTTTCCTTCCTCATGTCTTTTTTTTTAATTTTTAAAAATTATTTTTATTTTATTTCAATAGCTTTACGGGTACTAATGGTTTTTGGTTACATGGATACACTGTATAGTGGTGAAGAAGTCTGGGTTTTAAGCATATCTGTCACCCCCATTAATGCACATTGTACCTGATAAGTCACATCCCTCCTCTTCCCACCACTCCTCTTCTGAGTCTCCAACATCCATTATGCCATTCTATATGCCTTTGCAGATTTTTACTTAGCTAGCACTTATAAGTGACAAAATGCTGTATTTGGTTTTCCATTCCTGTGTTAATTCACTTAGGATAATTGTCTCCTATTCTGTCCAAGTTGCTGCAAAAAACATTTTATTCTATTTTTATGGTTGAATAGTATTCCATGGTGTGTGTGTGTGTGTGTGTGTGTGTGTGTGTGTGTGTATATGATATATGTGTATAGATAGATAGATAGATAGACAGATACCACATTTTCATTATGCAGTTAATGGGCATTTAGGTTGATTTCACATTTTTGCAATTATGAATTGTGCTGTGATAAACATATGAGTGCAGGTGTCTTTTTTATATAATGACCTCTTTTCCTTTGGTGCATGTACTTTTGAATATCACATAGTAATGAAGATATGTTTGGCTGATTGTTATCTTCATGATAGAAATATGGGAGGCCTGGTGGTGGTATATAGTTGACATCTTGTTAAATAATAGGAAAGTCAAGTGTGTCTGATTATGGCTAGTCCATGACTAGTGTATGCTTAATATATAACTAAAGTTATCGCTTCTTGGATGCTCCTGCATGTGACTAAAACATGTCAGCAGCCAGGAACCATCCTCTTCCATTCTTTCCCTGGCTACCAGCTTGATGGTGACACCTAGTTGAAGGTGTAACGTTAGTACAGAGTTTTAGTACTCATGGGTTCCAAAATTATTGTGCAGAGTGGAGCTCTACTGCCTGGAACTCCATTGGAGTGTTAATGTGAGTTAGGAATAAATTACTGTATATTAAACTATGGAAATGAAGTTTTTATAGCAACTGGCATTACCTTAACTAATATAGAGGTGATAATAGCATAGAAATACAGATAAATTTTAAAATGAACAGGAGAAGAATGTAGGAAACAGAGAACAAAGAGAAAACCTCTGCATATTTTTAAAATGAGCAATCCTACCATCTTATTCTCTGCTCATAAGCCAATACAACTGAAATAATTCATTATAAATTAAACAAATTGTTTTAACTAAAAGTTAGAAAACACAAATCTGCTGGGTGTGGTGGCCCACACCTATAATCACAGCACTTTGGGAGGTTGAGGAAGGAGAATCACTTGAGTCTAGAACTTCAAGACCAGTCTGAGTAACAGAGGAAGACCTCATCTACACAAAAGTAAAAAATAAAAAAATTAACCGGGTATAGTGGTGTGTGCCTGTAGTCCCAGCTGCCCTGGAGGCTGAGGTGAAAGGATCACCTGAGCCCAGGAGGTCAAGACTGCATTGAGCCATGATCTTGCCACTGCATTTCAGCCTGGGTGTCAGAGTGAGACCCCAATTAAAAAAAAAAAGAGGAAAGAATGATAGAAAAGAAAGAAAGAAAGAGAAAACATACAAATACACACTAGATGACCCTTGTATCAGCGAGGAAACAACAACAAAAAAGAAATTATAAATTACACAAAAAGCAATAAAAAGAATACTGCATATACATGGACTATATAGAAAAAGAAGAATGCAAAGAACACTTTACAACCTTAAAATCTTTCTTATTAAAGAAGAGAGAAAATCAAAGAGATTCATCTTAAGAATTAAAAAGAAATGTGCTGACTAGGAATTAAAATCATGTAAATTCCATGACTGTTTGGACTTAGTCTATTTTTTTAGATTTGTAATTTTAACTCCTAGAGTAGTGCCTAGTCATAAGAGGACTTTAGGAAATATTTATTGAACAAATAAACTATAGGAATCCCAATAATAAAAACTGGTGCTATTTAACGAGCATTTACACCGAACTGGTTACTGTGCTTTAAATAAATTATTTCATCTTCTCAGCAATTCTATGAAGGTATCAAATTTTTATCTATGAGAAAATAAAAGCTTAAAGTGGTTAAATGAAAATTTCCTAACCTAGAAAAGCTAGCAAGTGTCAGGGCTGGGATGGGAAACCATGCATGTTTTATTTTTTTAAAAAATCATGAAAACAATCATGATTATATTTGGAAACAATAGAAATCAAGACAGGCCGAGTTTAGCTATATGCTACATTACAATCCCTCTGTGAGGAGCAATGGGTCAATTGAAAAACTTGTTTGGTGGACTATATTAGTTTCCTGTGGCTCCTGTAAGAAATTACTGCAAATTGGTGACTTAAAACAACAGAAATTTATTCTTGCAGTTCTGGGGGCAGGATGTCTGAAATCATGATTGGCAGGGCTACATTCCATCTGAAGTTTCTAGGTAAGACTCCATTCTCACATTGCCTTTGTGTGTGGGGGCGGGGAGGGGAGGGAGAGACAGAGAGAGAGAGAGAGAGAGAGAGAGAGAGAGAGAGAGAGACAGAGAGACAGAGAGACAGAGACAGAGAAACAGCTTCTTTGGCTTCTCTTTCATAAAGACATTTGTGATGGCATTTAGGGCCCTCCTGGATAATCCAAGGCAATTTCCTTGTCTCAATATCTTTAACTTAATTACATCTGCAACGACCTTTTATCCAAATAAGGTAACACTTACAGGTCTAGGGATTAGAACTTGATATCTTTGACTGGCTGTTATTTAATGTTCTATAGAGATTTATCACTAGAGAGCTACAGGCTTTTTGGAGGAAGCAGGAGCATATCAATTTGAATAGTGCAGATAAAACCTGCTAAAGGAATTGAGAAAGGACAGGACTCATTTGGACTCAGGTTTTAGGAGAAAGTGTCATGAAAGAAGGATCCAAGCTGTGCTAGAAAGGCCGTATATAGGATTTTTTTTTTTTGTGAAGAAAGGGTGAGCAGAATGGTGTTGGGAATGGCTCAGATACATTTTGCAACAGTGAGGAGGTCTCTTGAGCAGGATCTGGTAAATATTACTCAGGACAGTCAATATCCATGTATTGTTAAATGATTAACATCAAAGAATTATTTTTTAAGAACTGGCTGTGCATGAATTGTTAAATGCAAGGCTGCATTCTCCAATAAAATGCCATTCTCTGGCAGATGTGGAAGCATCAGTTCAGAAATTCCAAATGTTCTTCCATATGCACATTGAGAAAGCCATTTATCTTCCTATATTAAAGCTCAAAACATGCATTATCAATAAGGAGTATCTGAAATCCTCAAGAGTGGAATGTGGTCCAAAGACATAAAATACTTTAGGAAAATTGAAGTAACATCTAGGGATTTGAGAACTAGAGCCTCTGTTCTTGAAAGGTTATCAATCTTTACTGACGCTGATTTATTATAAATATAAATCCTCATTTACCCAAGTTCTTTGCACAATACTTTCAGTTGGGTCCTATGTCTCAACAGCAGCTGATAACTTGGAGCTTAGACTGACTCTGGTAACTTTATTTTTGCAAAAGGTATATTTATTTTGCTAGGGGATATCATCGTTTTTCTTCATTCTCCCTGACATTTTGTCTATTACATTCTGAGTTTGCCCACAGGATAGAAATAAATAGCTCAGTCTTTAAAAACAAAGTATGAATTGAATACATTTAAAAGCTGCTTGGTGTTCCTGATGCTGATTGAAGAGTGTCTTGCTTCAACCTATTCCGTCTCCCCTCATTCCTAAAGGAGACTGGCTATTTGTTTTGGTTCATGGAAAGAGCTCTTGGCATCAAGGATAGAGCCAGGATAATTGCAAGTAATAGTTGTGTATAACTAGAGTCGACTAACAGTATTGAGAATCTGATTTAGTCTCTGTTTTGTAAGGTAAAAGGGACAATTTTATACTAGACAAATTACATTTGTATCTGATAATACAGATACAATGTTTAAATATCCTATTCTTGTATAAATTAATTGTGTGTGCATGTGATTCTGAGGAAAGTGTAGTTTCTGTATAGAGGTCTTCAATGTTTTCCTGCTTTGTTTCACAAGGGAATCATAATTCTCAGGGAACTGGCTCGCAGCTGCCAGTCAAGATGGAGGGTTACTTCACAGCAGCAATTTCACAGTGAAGCCCTTTTGGTGTACAAGGATCAGAGTACTCTTACAGGAAGTGGAATTTAAGAGTACTCTTCAAAGCACCGTCTAGTCTTTCTTATCCTTTCTTAGCTTTTGAAGAATGTTAGGAACCCTGCTGCTTCTTTGCATTTTCCCAAGGTGTGCTTCTGACCCTGAGACTTGGGTCTCACCTGGGTTTCATCAGTCAGCTAGTAAAGAAGTTGGTCAGGTAAAGAAAACTAATATCCTAGCTCCCCTTTGACTGTGCTTTATGTATTTGGACATTTCCTGCTCTCTTAGCCTACTATCTCACAGACTTAGGCATGATCCAAAGAAAATTAACAAATGAAATAAGTAAAATTGGACAGCTCCTGAGTTAGATGAAAGAAATTTTAGGATGTAAAATAATACCTCAACATAAACACATTCAATTTGGGTTTTAAAGTCTATTCCGGATTTCCTAAGCTAATTCTCTTTTCCTTCTTTGTGACGGGCAGAATTCTAAGACAGTTCTCAAGATGGTTGGCATCAGGAATTCACACACCTACTCTCAGTTAATCAATCAAACACTCATCTAAGTTCTACTGTGGATAACTTTTGAAAATATAATTAAGGTATCAAATTAGTTGACTTTAAGAAAAGGAGATTAGGTGAATTTGACTTAATTACATAATTAAGTAATTAAGCAAGTCTAGAAGTGAGAGGCAGAAAAGTCAGGGAGATTTGAAGCTTAAGAGGGATTTGATGTAAGGGAGATTATTTATGGATCATGTCAAGGATGGAAGGGGCCATGTTGCAAGGAATGCAGGCAGTCTTTGGGAGATGAGAGCAACTCCTTTCATACAGCAAGCCCGAAGCAAGGGCTTAATTTCTATGGATGCAGGGAGCTGAATTCTGCCAATGGCCTCAATGGGCATAGAAACGGAGTTTTCCTGATCCTACAGATAAAATTCAGCCTTGAAGACACCTAATTTCAGTCTTGTGACACCTTGAATAGAGAGCTTAATGTCACCACTCTAGACTTCTCACTCACGGAAGTGCAAACTAACGGGTGTTATTTTAAACACCCTAAATTTGTGGTGATTTTCTATGTATCAATAGATAATAATACATATTCTGTTTTCTCTGAGGCTGCAGATAAGTTCTAAACGGCGAATGTAGTACTACGATTTCATGGGGTGGGGGGGTGGAAAGGTCAGAAAATGACACAAGGCGGTCAGATGCAGTCAGTCCAAGTTGCCAACCCACAGCTGCATCTTCTACTATTGCCTCCCTCTCCGGTCAGTTCGTCTTTCATTCTGGCCTCTGTTGTATTTTCTCAGTCCTGCCTATTCTCCAGTTATCAGTCTTTGTTGTTATTGAGAGAGGGGACTGCTAGGAATCTGATAGGTGGATAGGGTAGGTCCAGTAAACAGCTTCCTGCCAGCCCTGGGACTACAGCAAAACACTCACTTCCTGGAATTCAAAAACGCACCACACTATCTCCAGCTGATTGGTGCTAAGTGCCAAACAATCAGCTCACTACTGGGTCTCTAATTCTAGCTGATTGGTGCTTAGTACTAACCAATCAGCTCAGCTAGTGCCAACCAATCAGCTCACTGCTAATGCTAGCCAATTAGCTCGCTCCTAGGTCTATATAAAGCCCTACTTTTGGCCCATACTGGCAACCCTCTTTTGGGTCCCCTCCCACTGTCGGAGCTTTTCCGTCTTCTTAATAAATTCCTGCTTTCTCACTCTAGGTTGTCTGCATTCCTCAAAAAAGAAGTTGTCCTTTCTGCTGTCAAACTCCAGATTTCTTTGAGGCTCTATGATTCTCAGATTCCCATTCCTCTAACTCTTACCAGATGTTTGACTTAGGAGAGGGACAGGGTATGGATTCCCATCTTTTTTTTTTTTTTTTTTTAAATTTTATTTTATTATGTTATTGTGGGGTACAGTTAGGGGTTAGGCATACAAAAATATTTTGTTCAGGTACCCTTGTTGATAAGAGGTGTCTCCCCATCCTCAGATAGATACCCACCACCATTAATCCCATCCCCCTCACCCTCCCCCCC
>CAUYQG010013527.1:0-11947 GCA_963574415.1 Tarsius wallacei | reverse complement strand
ATGCCCGGCTGATTTTTTGATTTATTGTAGAGATGAGGTCTTGCTTGCCCAGGCGGGTCTCGAACCCGCGGGCTCAGGCAATCCACTCACCTCAGCCTCCCAAAGGCACGGGATTACAGGCTGAGCCACCGAGCCCGGCGTTAGAATAAAATTTATACAGCTGCAAAAACCTTGAATGCATTTTGTTCATTCTGTAGGATGCTATACGGACTACAGGAAGGCAGAACTTAAGAGTAATGAACTAGTATTTCTGGCAGAGGAAAAAAATCCAGGAAACCTGTAGATGGAACTACATGATTACTTTTGGCCTCTTTCACTGACATTCTGGAGCAAAGAAATAATTTAGACACATAATTTATAATTAAAATTGAAGTGGGGTGGAAAAACTTGCTTAAAATTGCAGCCTGATTATGTAAAGAGCATAGAGAGGTCCTAAAGTACGACCCTGGAAATGCTCAATAAGTACATTTTCACACCAGAAAGCAGCCAGGTGATGTGAAGGAGGACAATGGGGAAAAGGCCCAGAAATCTAGAAGGACAGAATCATATCAGAAAAGAATAGGCCAGGGTCCTCTCTATGAGTTTGATGCCCAGGATTGCCTTGGGATGCTTCTCTTTTCATTGCAACCTCTATAATTTTTCCATCGTGACTCAAACAGCTCCACGTGTGACATGGGCAACCAATCAGGAAACACAGGCAACAAGACTTGGAAACATCCACATCCATGTGATGTTAATTCTACAGGCATGCAGAATGCAAGAGCAGTGAAAGCATGGCACACTCCACCCCAGGTATCCAGGAACAAATCTACCACATAGAGTCTTTACAAGGACAATGCTATGGCAGTAGTACCACTGTCTTCGAGATCTCAAAATTGTAGTGTCAACAGAGCATGGAATGCCTGCCTGGGAAAGCTACATGAACTGGACTCCAATCTATGAAATCGGTCATATATACTGTTCCCAGAAAAGCCATAGAGGTGAGGATGCCTGAAGCATTGAGTCCATCCCATTCCCCAGTGTGCACAAGATGTCAAACATGGAGTCAAGAAAGATTATTCTCTAGCTTTAAGATTTAATGTCTTCTCTCTTGAGAACCTTCGTGGGACCAGATACCTCTTCCTTTTGGCTTATTTCTCCCTTTCGGAATGGAAATGTCTAACCTATGCCTGTCCCACCATCATATTTTGAAAGTAAAAAACTTGTTTTTGACTTTACATGCTTATAGATGAAAGAACTTTCCTTGAGTGTCAGTTAAGGCTTTGGATGTTTGAGTTCATGCTGGAAAAAATTACACCTTGGGGACCATTGGGATGGAATGATTGCATTTTATATTATAAGAAGAACATAAATTTCAGTGGACGAGGGGCTGTAACCTCCTATATTTTAGAGCACTTACTTCTACAAATATGGAATTGCAAATTCATTCTCTGCCTCCTTTGAAATATATTCTCCCCATTTCTTACCAGTTTTACAATGCAAGAACATATTTCACAGGGAAATGGTAGCCACATTTTGAAATTCAATAATCAAAAAAGAGAGAACTTCTGTATTCCAGTATCTGTTGGAGAGTAGTATAAGTACCCATTTTCAAAAACAAATTGCCTAATCACATAGACTAACCTCTCTCCCCCAACATCTTCATTACTTTTTCACTAGCTCATCCAGTGCCTAAAACTTCTCCCACCATTTGTTTACACAGAATTAAGTGTCTCTTCAGTATAGCAAAAGTTATGAATAGATTCTTGACTGTGTAATTCTGTCTGGTGAGTTTTTGTTTGTTTGTTTTTTAAAGTTCTAACCTTACTGTGCATGTTTTCAGATGGTTAGAAGCTTTCATAAACAGGCTAAGCCCATTACTGCATCTAAAATTAAACTGCTTCTAAAAATAATTTTTCCAGTTGAAGCATACTTTTGCTTGTCTCTAGCAATAGAGGAACTCACTTCAATGGTAAGGTTATTCAGAATATATAATGGTATTTGTACTCTTGCAAAGTCTACATTCTCTTTACCACTCTCAAGCCTCTGAATAATAAAACAGTACAATATTATTTTTAAAGGCAAACTAGACAAACTATGAGAATTCAATCAGTCTTGGCTAAAGTCTTACCTGATGATACTCTCTTGCTAGATACAATCAATTTTCTTGGTCAATATGGATCTTCAAAGACTCAGATATGACTCTATCTGATATCCTTAAATACTGCCTAAGTTGTATTAATTACACTCATACTTAACACCAACCAGTGAAATCCCTGTTTATTCCAGACGTCCCATTGCAAGCCTACATGATCTTTAGATAGAACTTTAGATATCTTTAGATAGGACACCCACTTTTCTGAGAAATATATCACTGCAAGGCCAATCTTGAATGCACGTGTAAGGGATCTTATGCTGTCTTCATAACCACGAGTAACTGAAAAACTGCAAAAAGCACAATCCTGAGTGCATGATTCACAATTTTTGGAAAACACAATATTTACTCTAAATGAAAATCCACTTGAATTGTGAGCCCTAGAAACAGAAAGCAGCACTAAGCAAACACCGCCCCCCCCAAAGATGTTTGGAATAAACAAAGATATTTATTCCCCAAGATGCTGTAGTTAACATCACAAAAAGTCAGCTTCCATCTGTGATACTAGATCATCATCTAGGATATGTCCAGTATGTCCCTGCTGTTTATTTTATCTTTGTCTACTCTTTATCATATTCCTTCTTCTTTTCCAGTGTCATCTAATCCAACTGTATAGAATAAGGTAATTGAAGTGCTTGCATTGGGTGTACACTTTTAAAAGGCATCTGAAACCATAACAATCAAAAGAAATCGTATTCTAGTGAAATGATTAAAAATAAAAAGTAATGCCAAAATCACTGATGAATAAAGTGGCAAACATATTAATAAAGATAAAATGAATATGATTGCTTTATTATTTAGGGGAGACTTCAACATGTATCAAGGCAACACATTTACGAATTCTTACTGTAGTCTCATTATCATTAAGTTTTTTTATATTGATGTTATTTTTAATTGATATATTACTTAAATTTGTTTAAATTTTTTAAATCATTTAAAAATATATTGTGCCTTTTATTTAGATTTACATAGTTTATGACTTCTAAATTGGAAATACATATTTTTATTTTGTTGATACTTATTCAAATAAACAGTTTTAATTTTGAGTAAAATATTTTGATTTTTACTTATATTTATCTATTGGATAATTTATTTTCTTATCTAATTATGAGAGGTATGCTGAAACCTGTAAAATATTAAATTTGTCAATACTCACCTATAATTTTTTAACTTTAGGTGAATGTATTTAGAACCATAATAAATTCCTAAAGTTAAATAATTTATTATTGTGTGGTAAAATTTATTTACTCAAATAATATTGAATGGCTTAAATTTTTTTCTAAATAAAATTTATTTTTATTATGTGCCTAGTATGTATGCATTTTTAAATTATTTCTTGAAATTCCTTCCTTGTTCTGTATCTATAGAAAATTATATATATATATATATTCTTTTAAATAGCCAATGGAGTTATCTAAGTTTTGATTTTTTATACTTATATTGCTACTTCCCCTCTTTTTTCTTGGTTTTAACATTGTAGTTTTTATAATGATCTCTTATCCTTTTAGAATAGAAAGTTTATTTCCTTTCTTTTGATTTTATTTTTCTTGGTGGTTTCAGTAGAATTTGAAATATACATGAAACTACTCCAAGTAAAGGTTCAAATAACACTATACGGTCTGACAATTTCGTTCCTGAACTTATACTAGAAAAAGCACAACATGTCTCACTGCTGAATATCACTGTCACCTTTGAAGTACTCCTCTTGAAAAGCTATGCACTAATGCCAGCACCTATTCAACCCATCAAAATAATTTTATAACTCTTTTCCTGGAATGATCATCAGAGTTGTTGCAGTATTACCCTTGATGTCCGAATGTCATCAAAATGTCTTCATTTCAAAATTTCTTTTATCTTTGGGTAAAGAAAAAAGTCTTTGGGGGTCAGATAAGTGAGTAAGGAGGGTGTTCCAATACAGTTACTTGTTTACTGGCTAAAAACTCCCTCACTAACAGTGTTGTGTGAACTGGTTCATTGTCATGATGAAAGAGGTCCTTCGGGATCATTTTTGTATACACCCTTCTCATGCCAAGATTTTCCTGTTTCTCTATTGGTGTTCATTTGTTCTGCTATGCTTCTCATAGTGAGCTGACAATTTTGAGGCACAATTCAACTAATTTTTGCAATGTTTTCATCAGTTCTGCTTGTTACTGTTCGTGCTGATCTCTCTTGATCATTGATGTTTTCTCTCCCCTCAGAAAAATATTTAATCCATTTTTCCACGCTGTTTGCTTCATGGCAGTATTCCCATGAACTTGGACTAATGTTTCCTTGATTTCACTTCCACTCTTGCCAAATTTAACAAGAAATTTAACATTTGTTCATTGACCTCATTCAA
Organism: Tarsius wallacei; assembly: GCA_963574415.1. Lineage (NCBI taxonomy): Eukaryota > Metazoa > Chordata > Mammalia > Primates > Tarsiidae > Tarsius > Tarsius wallacei. The sequence continues at coordinate 7,475 of CAUYQG010013527.1, read as the reverse complement.
ACTCCGACATTCTTTCAGTGACAGCTCTGATGGTCATTCCAGAAAAAGAATTCCAAAATTGCTTTGATGGGTGGACTAGGTTCTAGTGTCAGTATATAGCTTCCCAAGGAGAATACTTTGAAGGTGACCATAGTGATATTCAGCAATTCTTTTTCTAGGATTAGTTCGTGAACTAAATTGTCAGATCTCATATACTACTCCATGTGTAGCACAGGTTCCTTATAATAGAGTCTCCCCAACTCATTCCTCCTATGTCTTAGGATCACTCAATATTCTAGTACTATTATCATTTTTAAAATTATCTTTTAGATCTTAAAAATGAGAAAAGTAGAAGATTTTGTTTTAGCTTCATATATTTCATTTTTGAGGTTCTTTCTTTACGGACATCCCAGTTTCTGACCTATATAATCTTACTTCTCTCTGAAGAACTTTTAACATTTCTTGCAAAACAAGTGTGTTAGTAAACAATTTTCTCAATTTTATTGTTTCTTTGAGACAGTATTTATTCTTTACATTTGAATAATATGTTGCTGTATATAGAATTCTAAGTTTGTGGTTTTTGGTTTGGGTTTTTGTTGAAAACTATCACTAAACAGCTTACTCCATTCTCTTCTTCCTTGCATGATGCCTACTATAAGTCACATATTTGTTGCGCCTACCTCTGACTTCTTTTCTTTTAGTCTTATTAGTTGAGATGTAATCATTATACATATTTATGGAATGCAGTGTGATATTACCATATGTGTATACACTGTATAATGATCAATTCAGGATATTAGCATATCCATCACTTCAAACATTAATCATTATGTTGCAAATATTCAAAGTTATCTCTTCTATTTTTAAAAAATGTGCAATCAATTATGGTTAACCATATTTATCCTGCAGTGCACCAACATTTATTCCTCCTATCTATCCAGCTGAGGTTACGGTTCTAGTAAAGTCTTTTTCTAGAGAATGGACTTTTGTTATAAATAATTTTTTGGGTGTATCTTGTATTCATTAACCAATATCTCCCCATATTTTCCTTTTTCCCTTCCCAGCCTCTAAAATCCACAATTCTACTCTGCTTCCATGAGTTCACTTATTGTTTTGTTTTGTTTTTAAATCTCCCACATATGAGTTAGAGCATGCAGTGTTCTGACATATTTGTGTAAAATGATATTTTCCAGGCTCAACCATGTTTGTTGCCATTAATGATAAGATTTAATTCTTTTTATGGTTGTCAAGTATTTCATCTTACAAATATACCATATTTTCTGTATTTGTTCATTTGTTGATGAACATTTAGGTTGATTCCATATCTTAACTATTGTGAATAATGCTGGAATAAACATGGGGTGAAGGTATCTTTTTAAAATCTTGATTTCTTTTCCTTTGGATAAATTCCTAGTAGTGGGATTGATGAATCTTATGGTGGTCCTATTTTTAGTTTTTGAGAAACTTTCATAATATTTTTCATAGTAATTATAATTTACATTTCCACCAACAGTGTATAAGGGTTCCCTTTTTTCTACATCCTTGTCAGTATTTATGTTTTGTCTTTTTGACAAGTCCTTGTCTCTTTTTTATTTTTATTTTTTGAGTCAAGTCTCACTCTTTTGCCCAGGCTAGAGTGCAAGCAGTGACATGCTCATGTCTCGACTTGCTGTACTCAGGTAATCCTTCCACCATAACCTTCCAAGTAGCTGGAACCAAAGGCACACTGGCTAATTTTTTGATGTGCTGTAGAAACAGGCTTTCGCCAAGTTGTCCAGACTTTGTTGTTATTCCAGTTTGTTTGGAGTGTGTGTGTGTGTATGTGTTCAATTGCTTTTGCATTGATTTCTGCTTTGCATTGCCATATAGAGAGGTGGTGGGGAGTGAGTCTCAGGGAACACATACCACAATAAGTGAACACTTTAATTTGCAAGTAGTATCTGGTTACTAGTTCCCCATCTCCCACTTTATTCAAATTTCAAAAACTGCAAGAGATAGCAAACCTTATTTGTCCTTCTTTATGGCTACATAATATTCAATAGTGTATATGTACCACATTTTTTCAATCCAGTCCAACTTCAATGGGCAGCATGATTGGTTCCATGTTTTTTGCTATTGTGAATAGAGCTGCAACAAACATACGTGTACAGGTATTTGTTTTGTAGAGTGATTTGAGCTCCTCCAGGTATATTCCCAAAAGGGGAATTGCTAGGTCATATGGAAGGTTGATTTCTAGTTCTTTCAGAAATCGCCACACTATCTTCCAAAGAGGTTGCACTAGTTTGAATTCCCACCAGCAGGAGTATCACTGATCTTAATAAACTCTTTCAGGTTCCGGTAAGATGGTGACAGCACAGGTGGGACTGTGAGATTCTCCGAAAGTGAGTTCCCATGAAGACTCTTACTTTCCTTCCCCCACCACCTCATCCACCACCAGCTGCACCAGTCCGAGACCTGGGGACCCTCGGTCCCATGCACAGCCAGCTACTGTGGCCCCTCTGCCACTGCTGTTCCACCTCAGGCAGCCCCAGGTCCCAGCTGAGTGCAGCTCCCAACTCCGTCCCCAGCTACACTATCTCCCCTGGCCCCACGCCGCCTGCTGCTGCTTGCGGAGGCCCTTGGATACTGCGTTGTGGAGATCTGGGTTCCATTGCTGGCTACACTGATCTGCCTGGCACTCAGCCGCTGCCAGCTCCCTCCCAGTCTTGGATCATGGCAGCCCAGGGAGGTCCTCCATGCCCGCCCCTCAGAACTACAGGCTTAATTCCCTCCTGGGGTGCCCGACCAGGCCCAGGGCTACTGTTGCCCACACAGGTCCCCAGTGCCTATGCCTCTGGGTTCTGCACTGCCACCCAGGCTGAAGCACCTAAAGCCACAGCCAGTGCTCAACCCTTAGAGTTCTGGACCCCGCCCTGGGTTCTGGGTCCCTGCCCAGCCCCATCTCAAGCTGCCATCACCCAGGAAGGCTCTAGGCACCAGTCCCTCAGAGATCCCAGCTCCATTCATGGTTGAAGTGCCCTGTGGGGGGACCAAAGATGCTGCCACCACCCACCACCCACCCTATCCACAGACCGGACTAGTGGAGAGAGAGGACGAGTGGAGAGAAAGGATTGGCGAAAGAGGAGCCACCCAACGCAGCCATTTTACAAGCAGAGGATTTGCATTGCCCCACCCATCTATGAGTAGCCTCCACCTTGGTTGCTAAGGTAACCTCATCAAATAGGAGACAAAAGGCCCTCCCCTACACTGAATCAGACACAGGCAGCTCAGTACTGTGGCAGACTTTTCAGGCAGCAAACCAAGGGAACCAGCCCAACCTATAAGTAAGTCTATCTGCTTGCAAAGGAGAGAGACTAGAGATCAGAGCTGAAGAGGCTTTAGACACTCAGGAAAGACTCCAGAGCTAGTCTGGTTTCTTATTTTGATTTTTTATTTTATTGTTTTGACTGTTTGTTTTGCTCACCTTTGTTTGCTTTTTAAGTTAGACTACTTGTTTGTGTTGGGAAAAGCACATCAAAAGGCATGAATTTATTGGACTGTCTTTGTGTGATTACTGGTATGCTTTAGGGAATCTTTTTTGTTTGGTTTTTATACTTTTCTGGCCTTGTATCTCTTTTCATTCATTAGTTGGTATGTATGTCTGTTTTCTCTCTTACTCTTCTCTCTCTCCAACTTCCTCTTGACCCCCCCTTCTTCCATTATTTTCCTTTTTCTTACCTCCTTTGGTTCCAGGGAGCAAGCCTAAACCCCACTGCATGGACAGATTATAAGGCAGTAGATCTGCAGATAGATTCTGAATCACAGCTTCCCCCTCAATTAAATCTCAAAACTGCAAAAGGTACAGCTCCAACCTACAGTCCAGCCTTAAAAGTGAACAAAGTCAGAGGACGCTAATAAGGAAGAACAGGAGATTGAGCAAAAAGAAATAAAAGCAACCCCACATTCCCTGAAAAACAGAATTAAAGAAAGGGAGAGAAAGGGGGAGAGAAAAATCTACACAAATGAAGAAAAACCAAAAGAATATGGGTTTCTCACAGATCTCTGGGAGGTCAGACACTGAGAAAACTGACTTCAGCATGCAAACAATGAAGAACCCCCAGAATGACTGGTCTCAAACTACAAACCCAGATATCAAGACATTAGTGGAGAGATTAAAAAGAATTGAGGAGAGACAATAGGAAACTAGGAAGGAGTTGATAACTGAGATAACAGTAGTAAAGTATACTGTGAATGAAATAAATAACAAACTGATAAGCATGAAAAGCAGAATTAGCCAAGCAGAAAAAAAAAATCTCAGAACTTGAGGACCAAAATATAGAACTAACCCAAACTGTCAAAAACATAGAAAAGAAGCTTAAAAAGATAGAACAAAACCTTCAAGAGATGAGCAATTACTTCAAGAGACCGAACCTAAGAGAAATTGGACATCCTGAGGCAGAAACAGAGACAGAGTCCACTCTGGAACAAACATTCCATGAGATTATTCAAGAAAACTTTCCTCATCTCATCAGTTATGCAAAAACTCAAACACAAAAGATTCAGAGAAGCCCTGCAAAACAACACATGAGAAGACCAACTCCCAGGCAAATAATAATTCACTTAAAGAAAGAAGGTATAAAAGAAAAAATTCTAAAGGCAGCAAGAGAAAAAGATCAGATTATCTACCATGAAAGACCAATTAGAATAGCAGAAGATTTATCTACAGACACCCTTCAGGCTAGTAGAACTTGGAGCCCTATCTTCAAAGTTCTAAAAGATAAACAATTTCAACCAAGAATAACCTACCCAGCCAAGCTAAGCTTCATCAGTGAGGGAGAATTAAAATCTTTCCCAGATATTCAATCCCTAAGAACTTATGCTGCCACCAGGCCACCTCTACAAGAAACACTTAAGAAAGTATTAAGCACAGAAGAAAATGAAAATAGAACAACAACATTCTTCACAAGAGTACAGGAATAATATTAAAAGCACACACAAACCAACCCCCAAACCAAAAGAAAGACAACAAACAAACAGGAACAACAACAACTCTATAAGAACTTATGATAGGAATCAACTCTCACATTTCAATAATTAGCCTGAATGTGAATGAACTAAATGCACCACTGAAAAGAAATAGAATGGCAAAGTGGATAAAATATCACCAGGCAACAATATTGCCTTCAAGAGACTCATCTCACTAAAAAGAACACTCACAGACTCAAAGTTAGAGGATGGGAAACAAATTTTCAAGTGAACATAACAAAAAAAAGAGCAGGAGTCGTGATCTTAATCTCAGTCAAAATGCCCTTTAAGATATTAAGAATTAAAAAAGATACAGAAGGCCACTACATAATGATAAAAGGTTCAATCCATCAACAAGAAATATCTATCTTAAATATATATTGACCCAACATAGGAGTGCAAACTTTCATAAAGCAGCTTCTAAGTAAACTCAAAAAAGATATTGACTCTAACACAATCATACCTGGGGACTTTAATACCCCACTCACAACCCTAGACAGATCAACATGACAAAAAATCAGCAACGAGATACAGAACCACAATGTGACTCTTGACCAAATGGACTTAATTGATACCTTCAGAACACTCCATCCAATGACCACAGAATATATATTCTACTCATCACCGCATGGAATGTACTCTAAGACCGACCACATACTTGGCCATAAATCAAGCATAAACAAATTTCAAAAGATCAAAGTTTTGCCATGCACCTTCTCAGACCACAGTGGAATCAAAATAAACATCAACACCAACAAGATTCCCCCCAATCCCACAAAGACATGGACACTAAACAGCATAATGCTAAACAACTCCTGGGTCAATGATGAAACCAAATCAGAGATTAAAAGATACCTGGAAATAAATGAAAATGAAAAAAACATCTTACCAAAATCTCTGGGATGCCATGAAAGCTGTAGTAAGAGGGAAGTTCATACCTCTACAAACGCACATGAAGAAAATGGAAGGATCACAAATTAACAGCATAATAAGTCACCTAAGGAAGCTGGAAAAGCAAGACCACCAAATCCCTAACTTCACCAGAAGAATCCAGATCACCAAAATAAAAACCCAAATCCAGGACATAGAAGACAAAAACATAATACAAAAAACCAATGAAACAAAAAGGTGGTTCTTGAAAGGATAAACAAGATTTATGGTCCTCTAGCTAGACAGACCAAGAAAAAAAGAGAAAAAGCCCAAATGAACACAATCAGAAACACAAAAGATGAAGTCACATCTGACCCTGAAGAAATACAAAAGATCATTAGAGACTACAATGTAGACTTGTATGGAAACAAACTTGAAAACCTTAAGGAAATGGAGGAATTTCTGACATTGCACAACCTGCCTAGGTTGAAACAAGAAAAATTGAGACCCTAAATAGACCAATAGCAATCAAGGAAATTGACTATGTAATAAGAAAACTACATACAAAAAAAAAAAAAAAAAAAGCCCTGAACCAGATGGCTTTCCAGCAGAATTCTATAAGATATTTAAGGAGGAGCTGATACCAAACCTACTGAAAGTATTCCAGGTGATTGAGAAAGATGGAACTCTCCCCAACGTCATTTTATACCCAATGTCACATTAATACCCAAGCCAGGTAATGACCCAACAAAGAAAGAGAACTGCAGGTCAATATCTTTGATGAACATAGATGCTAAAATTCTCAACAAGATCCTAGCAAACCAGATTCAACAACACATCTCAAAAATCATCCATCATGACCAAGTAGGCTTCATCCCTGGGACACAAGGCTTGTTCAACATTCACAAGACCATAAATGTAATTAAATACATGAAGGGATTTCAAAACAAAAACCACATGATTACATCATTAGATGCAGAAAAAGCTTTTGATAAAATCCAGCACCCCTTCTTGATAAAAACCCTTGAACATCTAGGCATACATGGAACATACCTCAAAATAGTAAAAGCCATCTACAAGAAACCCACAGTCAGTATACTCCTAAACAGACAAAAACTGAAATCATTTCCCCTGAAAACTGAAACAAGACAGGTATGCCCACTCTCCCCTCCTGTTCAATATAGTATTGAAAGTCCTGGCTAGAGCAATCAGAAAAGAGAAGGTAATCAGGGGTATCCAAATAGGAAAAGAGGAAGTCAAGTTATCTCTCGTTGCAGATGACATGATTGTTTACCTTGAAAACCCAAGAGAATCTGTCAAAAGCCTCCTTGCACTGATAAAGAACTTTGGCAAAGTCTCAGCGTATGAAATAAATGTTTAAAAGACAATAGCATTTCTTTACACCAATAATAAGCAAATAGAAACCCAAATAAACAGCACAACTCCATTCACAATGTTGATTCTTCCAATCCATGAGCATAGGATATTTTTCCATTTGTTTGTGTCATCTTTGATTTCTTTGAGCAGTGTTTTGTAGTTTTCATTGTAGAAGTCTTTCACGTCTCTGGTTAGGAAGATGCCAAGGTATTTCATTTTTTTTGTGGCTATTGTGAATGGCATTG
>CAUYQG010013511.1:0-17474 GCA_963574415.1 Tarsius wallacei | reverse complement strand
TGAATGTATATACAAGGGTTCAATCCACATCCCCCCACCCCCCTTTTTTCTTTCTTCTTTTTTTCTTCTTTCATTTTTGGTTTTCTGTTTATGTGTGTATGTGAAGGATTGGGTGTTCATCTTTCAGAATTTTTTAGTTTGTTTGTTTTTGCTTTTTTCTTCTCTTTTTTTAGCTTAATCTGTGTGTAGGGTTCGATTTGAATTCATTTTTTTCCCTCTTTTTCCTCTCCTTTCATTTTGGGTTGGGTGTGTGTGGTGTGTATGTGTGGTGTGTGTGTGTGTGTGTGTGTGTGTGTGTGTGTGTGTCTGTCTGGTTTTCTTTCTTGGGTTTTTTTGGTTGTTTGTTTTGTTTTGCTTTGTTGTTATTCCAGTTTGTTTTGGTGTGTGTATGTATATGTAATATTTTTTGCTTTGGTTTCTGTGTATGTGTCTGTAATATTTTTTGCTTGCTGTTCTGTGTTTTTTTTTAATTTTAAAAAAAATTTTTGTCCATCTTATTTCATTCTACTTTTCTCTGTTCTCTTCACTGCTGTTACTATATCTTGAACTCAGGGGGTACACACACTTACCCATTGAATTGTCATATAGAGTGGTGGTGGAGAGTGGGTCTCAAGGAACCCATACCACATTCAGAGAACTTTGTGATTGGCAAGTAGTTTCTGAATCCTAGCTCCCCATCTTCTACCTTATTTGACTCTCAAAACTACAAGAGAAAGCAAAACTTCCTACCCACAGCTTTGTTTCCAAATAGAACAAATACAGAACCCTGATCAGGTAAGACTAGAGGACTGAGCAAACATCAGAAGTGAAAACCTCTCCCACTGCCACTGAATAATGGAAATAAAGAGAAAAGAAAGAGATCTATCACAAATCAGGAAAAATCAATAGAAGAACACAGGTAATCCCCAGAATTACAAAGAGAAAACTTCTGAAAAAATCAGACCTCAGAGCCCAAACAATGGAATTCACAAACTACTGGCCCCAGAATACAACAGGGATTAGGGAGTGGATGGAAAGAGTGAATAAAACTCAAGAAAGACAAGATGCAACACTGAAAGAACTTGTAACAGAGCCATCAAGGAAAAAAAATTCATCAAGGAAATAACAAAATGACAAGCATGGAAAGCAGAATTAATCAAGCAGAAGAATTTCAGAACTTGAAGACCAAAACATGGAATTAACCAAGTCTGTAAAAAACATAGAAAGAAAACACAGAAAGAACAAAGCCTCCAAGAGATGTGTGATTATATTAAAAGACTGAACCTATGCCTGATTGATATCCCAGAAGAAGAAAGGGAAATGGAGAACACCTTGGAGCAAGTATTCTGGGAGGTTATCCAAGAAAACTTTCCCCATCGCACCAGAGATGTGACCATCCAAACACAAGAGATATTGAGAACCCCTGCAAGACATCAAATGAGAAGATCAACTCCTAGGCACATAGTAATTTGCCTACACAAAGCAGGCACAAATGAAAAATTCTAAAGGCAACAAGAGAGAATGGTCAGACTACCTGCCAGGGAAAACCAATGAGAACTGGAGCACATTTATTGGCAGAAACACCACAAGTTAGAAGGGACTGGAGTCCAATATTCAAAGTCCTCAAATATAAACTATTTCAACCAAGAATTTCCTACCCAACCAAGCTCAGCTTAATCAGCAATGGAGAATTAAAATCCTTCCCAGACATCCAATCCCTAAGACTATGCAGCTTTTAGACCAGCTCTACAGGAGACGCTTTAAAAGGTATTAAGCACAGAAGAAAGAAAACAAAGAATGACTATGTATTTCCTAAGAGAACAGCAGAACACAGAATTAATAGAAAATACATCACAACTGCAAACTTGAAAACACACACATACCTCAACCACCCCCCAAAAAAAAGAAAAAGAAAAAACTTTATAAGAACCTCATAACAGGGATAAACAATCACATTTCAATAATGAGCCTGAACATGAATAGATAAATGTACCACTGAAAAGACACCTAATGGCAAACTGGATTTTTAAAAAATTCAATAATTTGCCGCATCCAGGAAACTCATCTCACCCCAAAGGAAGCATACAGACTCAAGATAGAGGGTGGAAAATTAATTTCCAGGCAAATTTATCACAAAAGAAGGCAAGATTTGCAATCTTAATATCAGACAAAACAACATTTAAGCTGTCAAAAATTTAAAAAGATATGGAAGGACACTACATAATGATAAAAGGTTCAATCCATCAACAAGGAATATCCACCCTAAACATACTCACCCAACACAGGAGCACCAGCATTTATAAAGCAACTGCTAAGTAAGCTTAAAAAGATATTGACTCTAACACTATTATAGCTTAAATTAAATACCCCATTAATAACCCTAGATGGATCACCAAGGCAAAAAAAATCAACAAAGAGATCTGGAACCTCAATTTGATGCTCAACCAAATGGACTTAAGAGATACTTACAGAATACTCCACCCAACTGCCACAGAATATACATTCTATTCATCACCACATGGAACATACTCCAAGATCAATCACATCCTTGGCCATAAATCAAGCATAAACAAATCTCATAAGATCAAAATACTGCCATGCACCTTCTCAGACCACAGTGGAATAAAATTAAATATCAACACCAACAAAATTCCCCCAAAACCCACAAAGACATGGACATTAAACAGCATGATACTGAATGACTACTGAGTCAACACAGAAATTAAAAGATTCCAGGAAACAAATGAAAACAAAGACACATCTTACCAAAACCTCTGGGATGCCGTGAAAAGAGTTCTAAGAGTGGAATTTATATCTCTAAAAACACATATCAAGAAAATGCAAAGGCCGGACTCAGTGGCTCAGCCTGTAATCCCAGCACTTTGGAAGACCAAGGTGAGTGGATTGCCTGAGCCTGCAGGTTCGAGACCATCCCAGGCAACTTGGTGAGACCTCATCTCTACAATAAATCAAAAATTAGCCAAGTTTGGTAGCGCATACCTGTAGTTCTGACTACTTGAGGCAGGAGGATTGCCAGAGTCCAGCAGTTCGACACTGGGTGGCCATGAGCATGCCACTGTATTCCAGTCTGGGGCACAGATTGAGACTAAAAAAAAAGAAGAAAGAAAGAAAATGCAAAGATCATAAGTTAATAGCCTAACAAAACACCTAACGGAGCTGAAAGACAAGACCACCAAAACCCTAACTTTAGCAGAAGAATCCAGATCACCAAAGTATAAGCCCAAATACAGGACATAGAACACAAATATATCATGGAAAACATCAACAAAACAAAATGCTTGTTCTTTGAAAGAATAAGCAAGATTGATGAATCCCTAACCAGAATGACCAAGAAAAAGAGAGAAAAAGCCCAAATAAACACAATCAGGATGCAAAAGATCAAATCACAACTGACCCCAAAAACACAAAACATTATCAGAGATTACTAGGCACACCCATATAAAAACAAACTTGATAACTTAAATGAAATGGAGGACTTTTTGACATCCCCCAATCTCCTAAGGTTAAAACAAGGAGGCACTGAGATACTAAATAGACCAATAACAGCCCAGGAAATTGACTCCTTCATAAGAAAACTACCCACAAATAAAGGCCCTGGACCAGGAGGCTTTCCAGTAGAATTCTACAAAACATCCAAGAAGGAGCTGATACCAATCCTATTAAAAGTATTCCAGGCAATTGAGAAATACGAAATGTTCCCCAAATCATACGGCAAAGCTAACATCACACTGATTCCCAAACCAGGTAAAAAGCCAAAAAAAAAGTGAACTACAGGCCAATATCCCTAATGAAATTATGCATAAATCCTCGACAAGATTCCGGCAAATCAGATCCAACAACACATCTCAAAACTCATCCACCACGACCAAGAGGCTTCATCCCCAGGATGCAGGGTTGGTTCAACATCCTCAATCCATAAATGAAATTAAATACATCAACAAATATAAAAATGAGAACTACATGATTATATCATTAGATGCAGAAAAAGCTTTTGATAAAATCTATCACCCCTTCTTGATAAAAACCCTCAAACACCTAGGTATAGAAGGAACATACCTCAAAATAGTAAGCACCATCTTTGATAAACCCACAGCCAGCATATTGCTAAATGGACAGAGACTGGAAGCATTTTCCCTGAAAACTGGAACAAGACAAAGCTGCCCACTCTCATCCCTCTTCAACATTGTATTGTAAGTCCTAGTTAGAACTATTAGACAAGAGAAGGAAATCAGGGGTCTCCAAATAGGAAAAGGGAAGGTAAGTTATCCCTTTTGGCTGACGATATGATCCTGTACCTTGAAAATCCAAGAGAATCTGTCAAAAACCTGCTTGCACTGATAAAGGACTTTGGCAAAGTCTCGGGGCACAAAATAAATGTGCAAAAGACATCAACAACAAGCAGGCAGAGAACCAAATAAAATGCACAATCACATTCACAATAGCCACACAAAAAATGAAATACCTCAGCATCTTCCTAACCAGAGAAGCAAAAGACCTTTACAATGAAAACTACAAAACACTGCTCAAAGAAATCCAAGAAGGCACAAACAAATGGAAACATATTCCATGCTCATGGATAGGAAGAATCAACATTGTTTAGATGTCCATCCTACCAAAGGCAATCTATAGATTCAATGCAATATCCATTAAATTACCAACATCATTCTTCTCAGACCTGGAAATGACAATACAGAAATTCATATGGAAACATAAACAACCATGAATAACCAAAACAATCCTTAGCAAAAGAACAAAGCAGGAGGTATCACACTTCCAGACTTTAAACTTTACTATAAGGCAACAGTAATCAAAACAGCCTGGTATTGGTACAAGGACAGGCATATGGACCAATGGAACAGGATAGAAATTCTGAAAACAAAAGCTCAGCTTCTCAACCAACTCATCTTTGATGAAACCTCCACCAACAACCACTGGGGAGAGGAGAACCTATTCAATAAATGGTGCCAGGAAAACTGGTTGACTACATGCAGAAGATTGAAACAGGACCTATCACCTTACACAAAAATCAACTCTAAATGGATCAAAGACCTAAATGTAAAACCTCAAACTATAAGAATCTTAGGAAAACACAAGAGACACGCTTGTGGATATTGGAATAGGCAACCAATTCCTGATCAGAATCCCAAATGCCCATGCCATAAGAGATAAGATAGACAAGTGGGACCTCATCAAACTGAAAAGCTTCTGCAAAGCAAAAGAAACCATCAAGAGAGTGAGGAGACAGCTCACAGAATGGGAAAAAATATTTGCCAACTGTATATCTGATAAAGGGCCTAACATCCAGTATCTACAAGGAACTCAAAAGTGCCAAAGGAAAAGAAAACAAAACAGCCCCATTAAAAGGTGGGCAAAAGACATGCATAGACACTTCTCAAAAGAAGATATATGGGTAGCCAACAGATACACAAAAAAAGTGCTCAGCCTCACTAATCATCAAAGAAATGCAAATCAAAACCACATTGAGATATCACCTAACCCCAGTAAGAATGGTCATCATTAATAAAACTAACAACAACAGATGTTGGAGAGGATGCAGAGAAAAATGAACACTTCTACACTGCTGGTGGGAATACAAACTAGTGCAACCTCTTTGGAAAACAGTGTGGCGATTTCTAAAAGAATTAGACGTTGACCTTCCATATGACCCCACAATCCCCCTACTGGCAAAATATCTGGAGAAACTCAAATCATGCTACAAAAAAGATACCTGCACATGCATGATTATTGCAGCACTGTTTACAATAGCAAAATCATGGAACCAACTGTGCTACCCCTTGAAACTGGACTGGATAAAAAAAAATGTGGGCTGGGCTCTGTGGCTCAGCCTGTAATCTCAGCACTTCGGGAGGCCGCAGCAAGTGGATTGACTTAGCCCACGGGTTTGAGACCAGCCCAGGCAACCTGGTGAGACGTTGTCTCTACAATAAATGAAAAATTAGTTAGGCGTGGTATCACACGCCTGCAGTTCCAGCTACTTGGAAGGCTGAGGTGTAAGGATTACTGGAACCCAGCAGGTTGACAGTGGGGTGGTGGTGAGTGTGCCATTGCTCTCCAACCTGAGCTGCAGAGTGAGACTCCAACTAAAAAAAAAATGTGGCGCATATACACAATGGAATATTATGCAGCCATAAAGGACAAACATATAGACTTCACAACAACTTAGATGGATTTAGAGTCTATCATACTCAGTGATCTATAACAGAAACAAAGAACAGAGTATCACATGTTTTCATTCATAAGCAGACCCTGTACTTTTGCCATAATACTACAAGAAAAGTATTGGCAGTAACAGGATATGCCAGGGTGGTGGTAGGGGACACATTAATAAGGGTACCTGATCTCAAACCAGGCAAAGTGAGGACCAAAGGGAGGCCCAAATTTTACCTGTATGATGACCACTTGTATAACTAATCTTGAATTGTACCCCACATTTTTTAAATTAAAAAAAAAAGAATAAGCTTTAAAAATATTTGTTCCTAATCTAAAAAAAAAAAAAAGAATAAATACACAGTTTTTAATAAATAAACTCTGGGTTTTTTTGTGTCCCCCTTCATACAATAAGTCCATTGCTGCACATCCAAAATCTGACCCTTACTTTTAAAAAGTAAGTATTGGAATCTTTCAGATTGATTTTCCTTCATAAAAAAATTGCAATATTTTTAGGCCAGACATCTTCTGATTCAAGCATTTATTCATAATGTATTCTTCTTCAGACATACATGCTTATAGCTAAGCCAGAATTAAACTGTGCTCCTGACTTAAGGGGCTAAATCTCAAGTCAAATTGCTCTTTACTTCTCTGAGTCTTTGACCTAGATATCTATACAGATGGATCACTACTGGGCCAGAGAGCACTCACCAGATGTTCATAGGATTCCTCTGCAAATTGTTATTAATCTACGCTGAGTGTCTCCTCTGATTGGACATAAATCTATAGCAATAACTTAGGTTCTTCATTCCAACCTTGGAGGATATCTAAACCTTTCTGAATTTGTACTAAGGTAGAACTCCACTTTTTTTGTAGAACTCTTCTGGTTTCTGAGTATAGCTTTGACCTAGGAGAATTCAAAGTCCTGCAGTAGAAACTGTCAAGTTATCATGAGCTTGGACTTTCTGCATTTTCTGTTGTCTGCTTCACAAAGCTTTACCATGCTAAGGACAAACAAATAGCAAAGCCATGGGGCAGTATATTTGTGTGGACATGATAATGCATTACACTCCAGTGTAAGCTTTATGCTGTGAACTGTTTGTTACAAAAATAAAAATAAAAAATTTGCCCCTCTCATTAATGTGCTGAAGGATTGTCAAAGAATTCTTAGCTTTCAAAAACAATAAATGACCAAACACCATTTTAATTTAAGCCATGGAGATATATTTTTAAAAAAACCTCAGGATAGATTACATATGATGCTAAACCTGTGTGGAGAATTTTCTTTGATAGCAGAAGAAAAGATGATAGCAAGTATTGAAAAGTAATGAGACTGCTGAACAAGGTATTTGAAAATAATAGCAAAGAAATAAAAGGTTAACAAAAGTATCCAACCCTTATTTTTCTTGAGGTTGTCTTACCAATTAAGCAACTATTTGAATGCCTTTGATCAGAGATAAATAAAATCACTTATTGCTTAGGAGAGAAAGTGACTTATTGCCCAACAGTGTCTTGAAATGAGAGGATTCAGCCATTATTCCATATGTGTTTGAATGAGAAAAACAGAAGAAAAAAATGTAGAATAAGAAGTTTGTGTGAGTTTTAGACTCTTTCAAGCAAATAAGCAGTAGTCTGACTTAGGCAGTGAAAGAAGGTCTGCTTACATTTATTTAAATGACAATTTTAATAAATATTGGGAACTTTATTCTTAGGGTACATACGTTGCATTGTAATATTTTGTAATTTTAATGTATCCTGAGACTAGCAGACACTGACGAAAGATGATGAACATTAACATTTTTTCTCCTGACTTTGCCCTGGTACACCAGAAGAATGGTTGCTGCATAAAAGGAAGAGAATTCCACTTATACTAGAAGCTCCCAAAGGGCAAGGGTGATTTTTTTTTACATATAATATTTCACACAGCACCATATATACACATAATATTTCATACAGCACCATATATACATGGCAACTATTACATGAAATATTAAAAATAAACTTTTCAAAAATGCATATTTATTCCATTATTAAAAGAAAAAGAACAGCTGAAATGCTAATTATTGGACATTCCCAGTAATACAAAATGAGTTATTTTAATTCTGATGTTGAACTAAGGAGCGAGGACCTTCTGCCTGTTCAAAAAGAATGAATTCAGTATTTATTCTACAAAGCAATTTCTCACTCATTTTAAGTAATTCATTTGACACAAAAATTGTATTTCAGAGTTCAGGTTTTTGGTCTGGCATGTAAGGAGTTTAGAAATTGCCACTCCATCCTAAAAAGTAAAAAGCTGAACAAACTGACAAACAACAACTCTTCTTAGATCTGTCAGAGAAGTGAGGTCACATAACAAACCACTGACCCCCAAACTGGAGAAACAGGGGCATGCAGAGAATCACAACTTACTGAAGCAGAACCATGAATAGAAACCTCCACAAGAACCAAAGTCAAGGTGAAAGCCTGAACTGTAATTGAAAAGTTGGAGGCTCAGGGTGAACAGGTCTGAGAGCTGGAAATTCAAGGGGTACCCAGTCATGGGGTACCTCGATATTTTTAGGAGTTTCACCTCCAGGTGCTCAATCTAGCCTTCACAATAAAAACAAATCCACTCTTGCTTTCAGCACAGGAAGGAGAAAATGACCATTCTGAAACGTGCCAGAGTGTTCTGTTCTACTGGCATGTTCTGCCTTCAGGAGAAATGGTTTTACTGAAACCTGATCTTCTGGGTTTTTTCCAGAGCCTAACTGACCTGGGGAAAGGGAAATATCCAATGCCAGCCCACTCTAGTTATTCTGTCTCACCTAAGTGGAGGGAGGAGGGGACTAAGTAGACTTGTGAAGTTCACAGCTCAGAGGTACAAACACCAAAAGACTGAGACTAGTAAATGATGGAACTTCATGTGCTTCTCCCCACAACCTTACCACTACTTTACTAAACTCTATTACTGCAGTTCCTTTTGTCCAATACATCATGCCTACTTTTCAACCACAACAAAAAATTACAAGGCAGACTAAGAGAAAAGAAATGCAATTTGAAGAGACTCATCAAGTCTCAGAACCAGAGTCAAATATGATAAGAATGTTGATATTATCAGACTAGGAACTTTAAAACTATAATTAATATGGTAAGAGGTTGATGGCAAAAGTAGACAGTATGCAAGAAAACCGATGAATATTGTAAACAGAGAGCTGGAAATATGAAGAAAGAATAAAAAAGAAATGCTAGAAATAAAAACACTGCAATAGAAATGAAGATTACCTTTGATGGGCTCATAAATACACTGCACACTGCTGAGGAAAGAATCTCTGAGCTTGAGGAAACAAAAATAAAAACTTCCAAAATTGAAAAGCAAAGAAAAATATTTTAAAAACCCAGAATGTTCAAAAACTATGGGGCAGCTACAAAAGGTATAACATACACATAATGGGAATAGCAGAAGGAGGAAAAAGAGGGAAAGAAATGGAAGCAATATTTGAAGTAACAATGACTGATAATTTCTCCAAATTAATGCTACACACTAATCCTCAGATTCAGAAAGCTCAGAAAGAGGCAAATTCCCCAAATAGCTAACTCAGTATTGAAGGAGAAGAACAAAGTTGGAGGACTGACACTACCTGACTTCAGTACTTACTATAAATCAATAGTAAATCAAGACAGTGTAGTATTGGTAAAAGAATAGATGAATAGAATGATGAAATAGAATAGAAATCTCAGAAATGGCCTACATAAATACAGTCAACTGACCTTTGAAAAAGGAGCAAAGGCAATACAATAGACCAGAGAGAGCCTTTTCAAAAATTGGTGCTAGAACAACTGAATATCCATGCATTAAAAAAATTAATCTAAACAAAGACCTTACACTCCACACAAAAATTAACTTGAAATGGATTATAGACCTAAATATAAAATGCAAAACTATAAAAATTCTTGAAGATAGCATAAAAGAAAAACTAGCTGACCTCACATGTGGCAATCATTTTTAGATACAAAAGTATGATCCATGAAAGAAATAATTGATAAATGGGACTTCATTAAAATTAAATCTAAAACCTCAAACTATAAGAACCTTAGAAAATGAAGGAGACATCCTTATGGAAATTGGACTGGTAACCAATTCCTGATTAAAACTCCAAGTCATTAGAGGTAAGATAGACAAATGGAACCTCATCAAACTGACAATCTTCTGCAAAGCAAAAGAAACCATCAAAAGAGCAAGGAGACAGCCCACAGAATGCGGAAAAATATTTGTCAACTGTATGTCTGACAAAGGCTTAACATCCAGGATCCATGAGGAACTCAAACATGCCCTAAAGAAAAAAACAAACAACCCCATTAAAAAGTGGTCAAAAGGCATGAATAGACACTTCTCAAAAGAAGAGATGTGGGCAGCCAACAGACACATGAAAAAGTGCTCAGCCTCACTCATCATCAGAGAAATGCAAATCAAAGCCACATTGAGATACCACCTAACCTCTGTAAGAATGGCCATTATTAATAAAACAAACAACGACAGATGCTGGCAAGGATGTGGAGAAAAAGGAACGCTTCTACACTGCTGGTGGGAATGCAAACTAGTTCAACCTCTTTGGAAAACAGTGTGGAGACTTCTGAAAGAACTAGAAATTGACCTTCCATATGACCCAGCAATCCCCCTATTGGGAATATACCAGAAGAACTCAAAGCATTCTACAAAAAAGATACTTGCACATGCATGTTTATTGCAGCACTATTCACAATAGCAAAAACATGGAACCAACAGTGCTGCCCATTGAAACTGGACTGGATTTTAAAAACGTGGTACATATACACAATGGAATATTATGCAACCATAAAGAAGGTCAAACATATGAATTTTGCGGCAATTTGGCTGGATTTAGAGTCTGTCATACTCAGTGATCTATCACAGAAACAAAGAACAGAGTACCATATGTTCTCACTCATAAACAGACCTTGAACAATTTTCATAATACTATAAGAAAGGGATTAGCAGTAGTAGGAAACTGCCAGGGTTGGGAGGGGGTGTGTTGGGTAGGTGGGATTGGCAGTAATGAGAAACTGCCAGAGGAGGGGGGCACACCTCATCAACAAGGGTACCAGCATAATAAACATTTGTGTACCTAACTCTGAATTGTGCCCCATACCTTTAATAAAGATTTTAAAAAATTAAAAACTTATGCTCTGTGAAAGAAATTGTCAAGAAAATAAGAATATAAATCACTTACTGGGAAAAATGTTTGCAAATATCATACATGATTAATGAACTTTTAAGGTATATAAAGATCTGGTAAACCTTATAAGAAAATGAGCAACCTAATTTTAAAATGGGTGAAAGAACTGAAGCAAATAAGTATATACAAATTTGTTCAACATCATATGTCATTAGAGAATTGCAAATTAAAACTATGATGAGATATCAGTACACAGCTATTACAATGGTCAAATTCAAAACGCTGACAATATCAAATGTTGGCAAGGATGTGAAGCAAGAGGAACTCTCATTTATTGCTGGTAAGAATAGAAAATGGTATAGCCACTTTGGAAGATAGTTTGGTAGTTTCTTACAAAACTAAACATACACTTACTATACAATCCAACAATTATGTTCCTTGGTATTTACCCAAATGAGTAAAAACTCATATCCAAACAAAAACCTACACATGGATGTTTATAGCAGCTTATATATACAATTGCCAAAACTTGGAAGCAACCAATATGTCTTTCAGCAGGTGAACAGATAAATGAACTAGGGTACATGCAGGCAATGAAATACTATTCAGCACTAAAAAGCAATGAGCTATCAAGCCATGGAAGACATAGAAGAAACTTAAATACACATCACTAAGTGAAAGAGGCCAAGAGGAAAAGGCAACATACTGTATGATTCCAACTACATAACATTCTGAAAAAGGCAAAACAATGGAGGCATAAAAATGATCATTGGTTGCCAGTTGTTTGAGGGGAGAAAGGAATGAATAAATGGAGCATGGAGGATTTTTTTAGGGCAGTGAAACTACTCTGTATGATGCTACAAACACAGATATATTTCATTTATATATTTTCCCGAACCTATAGAATGCATAATACCAAGGGTGAGTCCTAATGTACACTATGGACTTTGGGTGATGATGGTGTGTTAATGTAGTTTCATTGTAACACATGTACCACCGTAGAGGGAATGTGGATAGCGGGAAAGTTGTGTGTGTGGGGAGAGGAGGTATATGGGAACTCTCTGTACTTCACACTCAAATTTCCAGTGATCCTAAAACTGCTGTAACATAAAACGTTTATTAATTTGTTTAGAATATTTCACTTACATGAAATTATTTCTGCATTAAAAATATTTGTTGTTTTTATAGCAGCATTATTCCAAAAACATTGGAAGTTTTCCAGAAATTATCTCAAGGATGTTCAATATTTCTGTCCTTACTGTTCTGATGTGGTTAGCTGCTAGCAATGCCAGATGTTTACCCATAAGGTGGAAGGTATGGTTATTCAGACAGAGCTACCAAAAATGTTTCTCTTAGAGCTGAACACGTTAAATCAGCACTTGAGACTACCAATCTTAGCCTTTCTATGTTTACACCCATGACCCTATCCTGTAAGAATCTATTGAGTGACAAGCTAGCACAGCAATGTATTTTATGCCATTCTGCTAATTCTAAAAAAATCACATTTATGTCTCTTCTTTCTTGATCCCTTTATAATGATAATTTTGGTAAATTCTATCTTCAACAGATTATCTCAGCTACACTTAAAGCTATTTTAAGTTATTTTTCCAGCAGATAGCACATTCATTTGGAATCTTAAAATATTATACACTTTACATGTTATGCCAATTCTGTGAGGAAGGACCCTGTCAATATTTTTTTAAAATTTTTAGGTGAATAAACTAGCATCAATGAGATTAATTACCTTGATCAAGATCACACAAAATATCAATGCTGGAAATCCGTCAACAATCCTGCCAATTTCACATTGTCTCTTGTCTCTATCATTCTTGATATGATTTATCAGTTGAATATATTTCTTTCAATCCTAGAAAGTATTTGAAGTAGTCACAACAAAAGCCACTTTCAAAATACTGCAAAAAATAGACAATAAAGATAGTAAGGCACAGAGAGAAGGTAAAAAATAAATATAGAGACAAATAATGATTGTGACTAACCATTAAATTGAGATGAAAATTCCTTAAATATGATGTCAAAATCTTCTTTGCATATTACTTGGAAGAGGTAGCATTGTCTGTGCATGGTGGGATGAGAGGAAAGTGGGAGAGGAGTTCAAGAAAGGGTGGAATGATTCTCTAAATTCTAGTAGAGAAAAGTCAAATCAACATCTATTTAGCAATGCTGCAGGCTGCCTATTCTAAGCAACAAAGAAGTGGCTATGCAGAAGCATCATTCTCCACTTTTGCATGTTTGAAGTGGCAAAATACTGAGTACAGCTGTGAGTAAAAATGTCAAGAAGAAATCCATGACAGAGATACTTGTTTTATCTTACATCAGTGTGCCATTAGAATCAGTAACAGTAACAAAGGAAATGTGTCTTGTATTAAGTAGTAGAGCAACACTTTGTTTCATTGTGCTTTGCTTTATTGAGCAAAAAAATATATATTTTTTAACCAATTGAAGGTTGTGGCAACCCTGCATCAGAGCAAGTCTATTGGAACTATTTTCCAACAATATGTGTTCACTTCATGTCTCTGTGTTACATTCTAGTAATTCTTGCAGTATTTTAAACTTTTTCATTATTAGGTCTGATATGGTGGTCTGTGGTCAGTGATCTTTGATATTGCTATTGTGATTGTCTTTGGACTCTGCAAACCATGACCATAGAAGATGGTGAACTTAATAAAAAAAGTTGTGCATGTTCTGATTGCTCCACTGACCAGCAACTTCTCCATGTCTCTCCCTCTACTTGGGTGCCCTATTCCCTGAGATAAAATAATATTGAAATTAGGCCAATTAGTTACCCTACAATGGCCTCTTAGGTGTTCAAATGAAAGGAAGAGTTGATGTCTCTCATTTTAAATCAAAAGTGAGGGAGACATCATGAAAGCCAAAAAAGTCTTTCAAAAGCTAGGCTTCTTGTACCAAAGAGTACAAGCCAAGATGGGAATGCAAAGGAAATGAGAAGTACTACTCCAGTGAACACTTGAATGATGAAAAGGCAAAACAGGGCAACCCCTTTGGGTCCCCTCTCACTATGGGAACTTTTCTGTCCTCTCAATAAATCCTGCTTAAAAAAAAAGAAATTATTAATAAAACAAACAACAACAGATGCTGGCGAGGATGTGGAGAAAAAGGAACGCTTCTACACTGCTAGTGGAAATGCAAACTAGTGCAACCTCTTTGGAAGACAGTCTGGAAGACAGAACTAGAAATTGACCTTCCATATGACCCAGCAATTCCCCTATTGAAAATATACCCAGAGGAACTCAAATCATTCTACAAAAAAGGTACCTGCACACGTATGTTTGTTGCAGCTCAATTCACAATAGCAAAAACATGGAGTCAACCATGTTGCCCATCAAAGCTGGACTGGATAAAGAAAATGTGGTACATATATATAATGGAATATTATGCAGTCATAAAGAAGGACAAATATATGGACTTTGCAGCAACTTGGATGGATTTGGAGTTGATCATACTCAGTGATCTATCACAGAAACAAAGAACAGGGTACCATATGCTCTCACTCATAAGTGGACCTTGAACAATTATAATACTATAAGAAAGGGATTGGCAGTAGTAGGAAACTGCCAGGGGAGGAGGGTGGCATTGGCAGTTGAGGGAAACTGCTGGGGAGGAGGGGAAATACCTCATCAACAAGGGTACCTGCATAATCAATGTTTGTATACCTAACCCTGAATTGCACCCCACATCTTTATAATAAAAAAATAATAATAAGAAGAAGACGAAAAGAAAAGGCAAAACAGGCTGATTGCTGATAGGGAGAAAGTTTGAGTGGTCTGGATAGAATAGTAAGCCAGCCACAATATTTCCTTAAACAAGAGCTTAATTCAAAGAAAGGCCCTAACTCTCTTCAATTCTATGAAGACTGAGAGAGGTGAAGAAGCTGCAGAAGAAAAATTTGAAGCTATCAGAAAGAGGTTTAAGGAAGGTAGCATCTCCATAACATAAAAACGCCAGGTGAAGCAACAAGTGCTGTGTAGAAACTGTAACAAGAAGATCTGGCTAAGTTAATTGATGAAGGTGGCTACACTAAAAAACAGATTTCCAGTGTAGATGAAAAAGCTTTATTTTGGAAGATGATGTTATTTAGGACTTTTATGAACTAGAGAGGAGAAATCAATGCCTGGATTCAAAGGACAGTCTGACTCTCTTGTTAGGGGCTGATGCAGCTGGTGATTTCAAGCTAGAGACAATGCTCATTTACTATTTTGAAAACCCTAAAAAATAATGCTAAATCTAGTCTGCCTGTGCTCTATAATGAAGTAAGAAAGCCTAGATAACAGCATATGTTTATAGCATAGTTTCAATACTTCAAGTCCACTGTTGAGATCTACTGCTCAGAAAAAATGATTCTGTTTTAAATATTACTGCTCATTGACAATACATCTGGTCAACCAAGTGATATGCTGGAGATGTGTAAGGAGATTGATGTTGCTTTCATGCCTGCTAACACAACATCCTTTCTACATACCATGGTTCAAAGATCAACTTCAAGTCTTATTATTTAAGAAATACATTGTAAGGCCTTTCTTATAGTATTATAATTGTTCTAGGTCCGGTTGTGAGTGAGAACATATGGTACTCTGTTCTTTGTTTCTA
This sequence comes from Tarsius wallacei, assembly GCA_963574415.1. NCBI lineage: Eukaryota > Metazoa > Chordata > Mammalia > Primates > Tarsiidae > Tarsius > Tarsius wallacei. The sequence goes on along the minus strand of CAUYQG010013511.1, from coordinate 1,509 downwards.
TGATGATCACTGAGTATGATCAACACTAAATCCATCCAAGTTATTGTGAAGTCCATATGTTTGTCTTTCTTTATGGCTACATAATATTCCATTGTGTATATGTACCACATTTTCTTTATCCAGTCCAGTTTCAATGGACAGCATGGTTGGATCCATGTTTTTGCTATTGTGAATTGAGCTGCAACAGACATACATGTGCAGTATCTTTTTTGTAGAATGACTTGAGTTCTTCTGGGTATAGTCCCAATAGGGGAATTGTTGGGTCATATGGAAGGTCAATTTCTAGTTCTTTCAGAAATCACCACACTGTCTTCCAAAGAGGTTGCTCTAGTTTGAATTCCCACCAGCAGTGTAGAAACGTTCCTTTTTCTCTACATCCTTGCCAGCATCTGTTGTTGTTTGTTTTATTAATGATGGTCATTCTTACTGGAGTTAGGTGGTATCTCAATGAGGTTTTGATTTGCATTTCTCTGATGATTAGTGAGACTGAGCACTTTTTCATGTGTCTGTTGGCTGCTTATATATCTTCTTTTGCGAAGTGTCTATTCATGTCTTTTGCCCACTTTTTAATGGGGCTGTTTGTTTTTTTTCCTTTTGGCACGTTTGAGTTCCTTGTAGATCCTAGATATTAGGCCTTTGTCAGGTATACATTGGGGGAAATATTTTTTTTCCATTATGTGGACTGTCTCCCTGATCTCTTGATGGTTTCTTTTGCTTTGCAGAAGCTCATTAGTTTGATGAGATCCCACTTGTCTGTCTTATTTCTAATGGTATGGGCACTCAGGGTTCAAATCAGTAATTAGTTTCCAGTTCCAATTTCCATAAGTGTATCTCCTGCATTTTCTAAGATTCTTATGGTTTGAAGTTTTATGTTTAGATTTTTGATCCATTTAGAATTAATTTTTGTGTATGGTGATAGGTAGGGGTCCTGTTTCAGTCTTCAGCATGTGATCAGCCAATTTTCCCACCACCATTTACTGGGTAGGTTCTCCTCTCCCCAGTGATCGTTGTTGGAGACTTTGTCAAAGATGAGTTGGTTCAGAAATTGGGACTTTGCTTCCAGAATATCTATCCTGTTCCATTGGTCTGCATGCCTGTTCTTGTACCAATACCAGGCTGTTTTGATTGCTGTATCCTTATAGTAAAGTTTGACATCTGGAAGTGTGATACCTCCTGCTTTGTTTCTTTTGCTAAGGATTGTTTTGGCTATTCATGGTTGTTTATGTTTCCATATGAATTTCTGTAGTGTCATTTCCAGGCCAGAGAAGAATGATGTTAGTAACTTAATAGGTATTGCTTTGAATCTATAGATTGCCTTTGGTAGGATGGACACCTTAACAATGTTGATTCTTCCTATCCATGAACATGGAATATTTTTCCATTTGTTTGTGTCTCCTTGGATTTCTTTGAGCAGTGTTTTGCAGTTCACTGTAAAGGTGAAAGTGATTTTCTATTGTTGAAATTACAACAAAAGACAGAATATTACAAAAAGTTTGTTGATAAAGCAGT
>CAUYQG010013510.1:0-25806 GCA_963574415.1 Tarsius wallacei | reverse complement strand
TCTAATTTAGATAATCAAGAAACGGGGTGGTTAAACGTTCTGGTGCCTTTCTTAATGGTACACAACCTCCACCTGACTGGCCAGGCATATCAGACCTGATCACCTTGTGGGTTGGAATGTGAAACTACTAGTATAGTACATCACAGAAACAACAGGGAATTATTCAAAACACAGACATGTTGTTCTAAGAAAAGGCCAAATCTAGTTAGGCAGTAACTTTATTTATTTATTTATTTTTTTTGAGTTGGAGTCTCACTCTGTCGCCCAGGCTGCAGTGCAGTGGCCGCTCCCGGCCACCGCAGCCTCGACCTGCTGGGCTCCGGCGAGCCTTCCGCCTCAGTCTTCCAAGTAGCCAGAACTACAGGGGCGCGCTACCACGCCCGGCTAATTTTTTTTTTTTTTGATTTATTGTAGAGATGAGGTCTCGCTTGCCCAGGCAGGTCTCGAACCCGCGGGCTCAGGCAATCCACTCACCTCAGCCTCCCAAAGGCGCGGGATTACAGGCTGAGCCACCGAGCCCGGCTTCTTTATTTAAAAGATACTTGTGACCTTAAAAGGTTAAAAGATGGTAATCAAAACCTAGTGCCCAGATACCTGCAGCCCTCCACACTTAGCTCATGGAATACTTTGCTTAATCATTGTTGTAAAATTATATAAAACATTTTGTCAAAGGTGAGAACATGGCCCTTCTCTTAAGGCACCCATATTCTCTCTTCAACATGTCTTCTTTCTAATAAACTCTGTCATAAACTATGCTTTGAACTTGCTCTGAAATTATTTTCTGTGGTGAAGTAAAGACCACATGGAGCAACTATACTGCACTCCACCTGGCATCAGAATAATAAACACAGTATCATCTTAGGTCTGTACTTTATCTTCTGTATAATGTTAGCGATTATATATGTAAAGCACTACAATGCCTGGAACAAACAGGTGATCAAATAATAATTTGACCTGCCACAAACAATTCTTGAAGCACATATACATTTGACTTTCAAAGATACAACTTTCTAGTTCACAGCTAGGTATAGAATAGCTAAAAATGCCAATATATATGAGAATATATACTGAAGTGCCAAAAATGTATATACATTTTAAGAAATGTTATCTATGTATTATTTTTCAAAGAGGAATTGAATTATGGTAGCAATGTGTAGTATGATGTTTGCTCAACAGATGGCATTAATCAAATGAATGCTAACATTACAAGTGACAGGCAGGATGAAGAAAATGGCAGAAGCACAGTTGTCATTCGATGAGCACAAGACTATTTTTAAGTGGTATAGGAAATTTGAGAACATTGTGGAAGTATAACAACAATGGAGGTGTGAGTATGTAACAGAAACTTCAACACACCTAACAACTACACGCATCCATGATAAGTCTGAGACACATGGTACTGTGTGTGATGTACACAAGGGAAGATCCAGGAGGCCTCACACTGCAACAAGTCCTGCAGTAGTTTGACATAATCGGAAGTGTCTGGATGCTGATGGTAACCACCTTGAGCACCTCTTGTAACTGCAAAAGTCAAACGTGACTTGTATTTATCTTTCATGATTGGTATATATTGACTATTACAAATTTCCATTACAGTTTTTTTCCTTTCTTAAAATGTATATATATATTTTGGCACACTAGAGACTCAGCACACAAATAGCAAGTATTTTAAGGAGAATGAGGTACAATACTGTAGAATGTTCCAGAGTGCCTTCTAGCCAGGTATATAATAGGGAGAAAGCTAAGCTAGTCCTTCATCCTGTTACCGACATAGTCAGCTTTGCCCCCTAAATGGGATTCATTTCTACTCAATATCACAAAGCCAACATATGAAGCTGAAAGTGGGGATCAAACAGGGCAAGCTTTGATTCCATGGCCATGACATGGAGAAGCAGGAACATGGTTCACAAATCAACTTCTCATGGGGTGGGAGGTGAGGAGGTTAAAATATAGGGTTTACTTAATGAAAGGGTTAGACATTAAAAACCAAAGAGGAATATTCATATCTTCTCTGGGAATTGGCAGTGAACTTCTCAGAACCGGAGTATCACTTTCCTTCTGTTCTTTTACGGTTTCTTCCAGTCATTGTCATGGTTATTGTCAACTGTCATGGTTATTGTCAACTGTCATGGTGCTGGTGAGAGTGTCATTTAACATGGAAATTAGATCATAATGAACTTAGAGGTTCTGCAGAGGTCAAGTGAGCTGCCATTTTGGATCCCACTGGTTTAGCTTGTTTGGTCAGGTCAAGAGGGGAAATTCTGTCTACAGACTTTTCTGTTTCTTAAAGATAAGCAAGGTACGTCAGGACAGAAATTCATCTATGTCACAGTAGTGACACACTGGGTAACAATCCTGATCTTCAGTCAGTCCCAAATTAAAATATAAGATACAATAGCTTATTGTGGTGACTAAAATAGCACTATGGTATAAACCGTCATCATCTTCATCAATAACAAAAACACCGTGGCTAATAGTTTGAGTGGAATTCAGATGTCTTTATTAAAACAAAAGTAAATCCATTTGTTCTTTACTATACATGGCACTTATAAATTTGAAAATTTAAATAAACTGAATAGTTTTCTATGAAACAATAAACTTTCAAAATAAAGCAAGGAGATACAGATAATGTGAATGGTCAATCATAGAAGTTGAAAAGGTAGTCAAAATTAACCTCCAAAAAGGCACACAGCATTTTATAGAAAACTTCTAATAAACATGCAAAGATAATATTTTATATTATTTAAAGTAGTACAGAATATAGACAAAGATTAAAATTTATTTTTCCCTTTCTACTAGGACAATCATCTCTCAAAACAGCACAAAATAAGATGCACTGCAGATCTTCCTCACTTATTACTGTGAATACACAATTACAGAGTGAAATATTAGCAGATTTCATTCTATGGATTTGGTTACCATGTAATCATTATTAAGAAATATATAAAAAGGAATTTCACTACATTACTCTGCTAAAGCAGAAAAGCATGCTATCTTTTTAATAGACAATAAAAAGCATATAATAAATTTAAATATCCATTCTTAAAAAAGAAACCTAAACAATATAGGGTATGGTAGAAAACATTCTTAAGTTGGTTAATGATATTTACCAGAAATCTATGGTAAGGATCACCCTTGGTGGTAGAAAATTAGAAGCACTGAAACAAATCAACATTGGACTGGAGTTCCTATCTGGAGTGATATATAAAGAATATAGTAAGCTTCAGTATGGGAAAATGACAGAAGAAACTCTTATAACTGTTTTATTATAATCTTCTGACATTTTTTACCTAAAAAATTGTAGTAGTGCAATAGAAAACTCAGTAAAACTAACAATAAAAATCAGTAACATGTGAGATAGAAAATCTTATTAAACCAAAGTCCTTCTATACACCACCAATAATTAATTAGAACGTATCATTAGGAAAAAAAGTCAGAGCTTTTTGGCAATAACACAACTTCTGCTTCACACATTCTTCTATATACCCACCTATCCACACAAGGAGAACAACAAATACTAGAAAACTCCTAAAAATAAACTTAATAAGAAATATGAAAGACCTATATGAATATCATTAAGGTCTATTTTTAAATATTGAATTAAAAGAGAGACTGACCATATTCCTGGTAGGGAAGACTCAATATTTGAAAAAATTGGTTCTTACAGCACATTTTGGATTACCATACAGCTACAAAAAAGTAAACTAGGTTTACATGTACTGAAAAAAGGCAAATAACCACAATACTTTGTCCTGTGAAATGTTTCCCAGAATGATTCCATGAATATTAAAAAAAAAAAAAAAACAGAGAAAACTTGGGTATGTGCATATTTATGCATAGACACAGAGGTTGTCTGGAAACAGTAGAATCACGGGGAACACAGACAAGAGAAGGACAGCTAGTACAATTGTAATTTATGTATATGACTGCATGCTTTGGCTTTTTACATCAAGCTTAATTTTACTATTTAAACATTTTAAGTATATTAAAGACTTAATAGAGACTTGTTTATTTGCTTCTTCTAAATGCTTTCAGATACAAATTGTTTCTCATCTTTCTGAGTACAAGAACATTAATCTCTTCAAATTAGGTCAAAATACATTTTAGTGAAATCTTCCTAATTTCAGCTCAACACACCTTAACTTATAATAAATATATGTTAGACTTTGAGATTTTAGGGGAACAAAAATATTATTCAACATAATTAAACAGAGAAGAGCATGAAAATAAGTACTATTTATTTATTTAATTAGTTAGTTAGTTTTTTGAGTCAGAGTCTCACTCTGCTGCCCAGGTGGGAGTGCAGTGGCATGCTCACGGCCACCACTACCTCAACCTGCTGGGCTCAGGTGATCCTTCCTCCTCAGCCTTCCAAGTAGCTGGAACTACAGGCAAACGCCATCATATCCGGCTAATTTCTTGATTTATTGTAGAGATGAGGTCTCACAAAGCTGCCCAGGCTGGTCTCGAACCCCCGTGGGCTCAGGCAATCCTCTCGCCTCCACCTCTCAAAGCATCGGGATAACAGGTGTGAGCCACCATGCCTGGCACTGTATATTATTTTTAATGGATTTTTTAAAAGAAAATTTCTCTATCATTACATTCTTACAATAAAATGTAAGATTACATTTTTGAGTTTCCAAATAAAGCATCACCTGTCTTTGCCATGTAGTGATCACAAATTAAACATGACTTAATTTGTTTTGTGTGTGTGTGTGTGTGTGTGTGTGTGTGTGTGTGTGTGTTCTCCTAATTGTAGGAACCCATTTTGCCATTTGTGTATCTTCTTAGTTTGTAAACTTCATCTTTCTATTTCTCACTTTCCTCATCTCTTCAATGGGTATTATAGGAGACCAGAATATGGCACTCCAGAATATGCCTCTTTTGCGTGAGGATTGTTTTGAACTGATTATTTTGAGAAATTGCAGACGCAGAAGCTCTGAAAACAGAGTAGAAGCTACTATGTTGTAAGGAGAATTTGCATTGACAAAGGAAATCTCCATTAGTAATGCTGTCTCTCTCTGTGTACCAGAAAGAGGACTACTAAATCACTAGAGACTTTCCCACCTAAATCTGCATAACAAACCTTTTCCTTGTTTGCTGTACTTTTCCTGGTTATCTTCCATTCCATAACTTGCCTCCCCCATACCTTTTTTTGTTGTAGTTGAAGACACTATATAAGCTAAGTTCTAAGCCACCTCTTTGATATTTACTCATTTCATTGTGTTATCTCCCATGTATACATGAGATATACACATTAGTGAACTACTGTATGTTTTTCTCTTGTTAATCTGTCTTTTGGCACAAGGGCCCCAATCAAGAATTTAGAAGTATAGAGGAAATATTATTTTTTCCTTCCCTACAGTATCCTAATCTTACCCATCACACAGCAAGGTTTAGTAAGACACATAGCACATATTATACACAAAAATATGTGAACTTTTATTGTTCCTAAACTGTAGGAAATCAGAGAAAAATGTGCAGCAGCAAATTCGGATACACAGTACATTAAATTAAGTATGTAATCTTGACTCACTACATGTAAACACAAAATACATATAATAACTATGTAGGTGAGTCATTATTAAAAACTATTTAATTTTTATTTTTTGAGTCGGAGTCTCACTCCATAGCCCAGGCTGCACTGCAATGCCACGCTCACAGCCATCCCGGCCTCGACCTGCTGGGTTCCGGCGATCCTTCCGCCTCAGCCTTCCAAGTAGTTGGAACTACAGGTGCATGCTACCATGCCCAGCTAATTTTTGATTTATTGTGGCGACGAGGTCTCACCAAGTTGCCTGAGATGGTCTTGAACCCATGGGTTCAGGCAATCCACTCGCCTCGGCCTCCCAAAGTTCTGGAATTACAGGCTGAGCCACGGAGCCCAGCCAAAAAGTATTTAATTTTTAAACAGGTTTTAGATGAACAGGGAAAGAGGAGAATGGGGTTCACACAACAGGTGAAGACCGGTGCAGAAGAAGTCAGGAGGTTCCGAGGATTTACTCCTTCATTCAAAGCCAATGATCCATTCAGCACCAATCTTTATGTAAAATAATGTTCTTTGCTTAATCTTATAGATGAGGCAGATAGGTTCATTCTTTAAAAATCTATTATAAAGATAGCTAGGGACATATTGTTGGGAATTTTTTCACAGTATTAGAATCAGATTTAAAATAGGTTTGGAGGTGACTTTTTTCACTTAGTGCAGAGTTTCTCAACTTCAGCACTCTTGACTGTTGGAATGGATAATTCTTCGTTGTTGGAGGACTGTCATGCGCATTGCAGGATGTTTTGCAGCATCCTTGGTCTCTACTCATTAAGCGCCAGCAGCAGCCCCGCTCCCCAGTTATGGCAAACAAAAATGTCTCCAGACATTGCCAAATGGCTACTGAGGAGGAGATGCAAAATTACCCCCGGATGAAAGATTATGACTTAGTGAAATAATGAACTTTCTCCCTTATCAATAAATAGACTCTAATTTTTTGATGATGTAAACTATAATAATTTAAAATAATTTAACAATTATATATAATCAGATATTTTCATTTCATCAACTTTTAATTTTTTTCATGATAAATGAGAAACACTTGTATACTTGTATGTACACTTGTACAACACATCGTGGAGTAAAATTTTTATTTGTTGGCATTTACTTTCCTTACTCCTCAATGAGCTTAAAGCCATTTTGTCTGATGATTGTGTCATGTTGAGGCTCAGAAATCAATATCCCAAAATATGGCACTTTGACCTGATGGACTGAAGAAGCTGACTCAAGCACTCTCTTATACCCTACTCAACTCCCAACCCTCCACCTCTCAATCCTGTCTCTCCCAAAGCACAAGATGATGTTGTTTCTTGTGTTCCCTTATCTGCCTCAACTCCTGACTTGCCAAAGAAGAAAACAATGACCTCTGGCCCTTCCTGGAGTTTTCATTAATTTAACTCATATGGCAGGAAGAAAGACTGAAGTCTTTCAAGACTCCTAGACAGACTTTTGTCGCAAACCATTGTCTGCTCTGCAGACCCAAGACTTTACTCTGGGTTGTCTGTTCTCCACGTGCATTTATTTTTCCCTAAAAATCATATACTTCTCCCAAATTGCCATATTTCTCTCATCTCCTTTTTCCTAAGAAGGAAGGTATGTAGGCATCTATACCCAATTGTGTTACTGGGTACTCAATCTCCTATCATTCTCTCATGTTATGTAAGCTCATTTTTTTTTATGTTGCCCAGGCTGCCCTCGAATTCCTGGCCTCAAGTAATCCTCCTATTTCAGTCGCCCAAGTAGCTGGGACTACAGGTATGCACCACTGCATCTGGCTTAAAATAAAAATTTGTATGCCTTGCCTCCTGTTAATCTGTCTTTTGTCAGTCGATTTTTCAAACTTCAGAGGGTAACAGGGAAGTTTTCTCTTGTGCCTTCCAGTTTTATATAAAATATAATTATCTGTTTGATGACAGTATTTCTTGAAGTAATTTTTGCTTATGAATGACAGGTGACATACTCTGTGTTCCCTGTGTTATTTTATTTTGCTGGCCCTGAACCCATTGCTGGGAAAGATTTGAAAGGGGAGAGAAAAACAACTTAAAGAGTTTATAAAATACTGAGAGAAAGCAGGCATTCTAAGGTTTGAAAAACCCTTTTCAGCAACCCCAGAACAAGAATTTCTTATCTAATGATAAACTGTCTAGTAAACTCAGGCCTCTGGAAACCAATTCTAAAGCAAAGATTGAAAGGCAGAGGCAGAGGAACTGACTGTCACCATAACTCAAGAGCTGATATAGAATTTGCTCTATGTAATAGCAAAGTACAGAAATGGATGTTTATAATATTGTTCTTGCATTTTCAAAAATTGTTAAATGAAATATAATACAATCTGTTTGAGAAGGTAGTCATGGTAAGACTTCCAAGATTGCCACCCTTTTGGTGACATTCTGGTGAGACCCTGAGCAGAGGACTCAGCTAACTCATGGAAATGGTGAGAATAATTATGTGCTGCTTTGAGTTGTTGTTTATGGTTACACAGAATAGAAAACTATTATTGTAGCAGGTGACTAATAATGATTTAGGATCGCTTACATTAAAATGGTTAAAATATTTGAGACTTTGAAAAAGTAAACTTCAATGTATTATATCTGGAAATTCATTCTTAGAATACCTCAGGTTCCAACAAGACTTGGTGTGAAGGGGATAGTTTTCATCATTTCTTAGCTTATACCACTAATGCATAACACAATTCCAAATTTACTACACACAGGACAGCAGACCCCAAACTAAATTCATGACCTAAATGGTTAAATAGATTCCACTTATGCCAAAAGTAAGAAATGACACAAAAGAAATAACTAAAAATAGTCATTGTGATTTTGATTCTTTTCAGTGATGCTGATGAGACTACATCAGGCTCTGTTCAAAAACACCATCATCAGTAATGTAACTAATTGACAAACAAAAGCAGAAGGGACATCTGCCAAAATTTGGGTAATTAAAATAAATGTCTGTCTTCATTATGTACACATTAAATTCCTCATACAATTACTATATGAAATTTTAATTCTATGCTTCAAAGCAAAGATTTTTTTTGTTTAACAAACACTAGAAATTGAACTTTAGTGGCAAAAGGAAAAACATAATTAACTCTCAAATAAGATTTTTACTATTTTAAAGCATCTGTAAGTCATTTGAATAGACATAATTGTCAAAAATATAAAGATCATTACAGAATTATTTGTTATAATAAAACATAGAGATACCTCATAGACCCACCAAATATGTGAATTGTTAAATAAACTTCGGTAGATTCCATATTATAAAATGTCATGTAGTGGGGGGTGAGGGGGCACATAACATCAATAAGGGTGCCTATTCTCAAATCAGGTGAAATGGGGACCAAAGGGAGGCCCAAACTTTACCTGTATGATGACCACTTGTATACCTAATCCTGAATTGTACCCCACATCTTAAAAAAAAAAGAAAGAAAAAAGAAATGTTTTTTTCTTATTTATTTATTTTTTTTGAGTTGGAGTCTCACACTGTCACTCAGACCGGAGCAGTGGGCGCTCCCGACCACCGCAGCCTCGACCTGCTGGGCTCCGGCGATCCTTCCGCCTCAGCCTTCCAAGCAGCTGGAACTACAGGCGTGCGCTACCACGCCCGGCTAATTTTTTTTTGATTTATTGTAGAGATGAGGTCTCGCTTGCCCAGGAGGGTCTCGAACCCGCGGGCTTAGGCAATCCACTCACCTCAGCCTCCCAAGGCGCGGGATTACAGGCTGAGCCACCGAGCCCGGCTGAAAAAAGAAATGTTATGTACTGACATGGATATATTCATAATATTTATTTAAATGAAAAAAGTTGTAATAAAATACACACAGTTTGATAATATTGGGGCTCAGAAAACAATATCTTAAAAATGAAGGCCTCAGAAGTAGCCTCAGAAGCAAAAGTTTCTGTCTGACCTTCTTGTGCCCTCCTGTCTCCCCTGAGGCTAGCCAAAGAAACTAGAATCCCTCTTCCCCGAGGTGGATCATAGAAACCATAGAAAGTCCTTTTCCCCAAAGACAGCCATAAAATTTAAAAACATTACTCTAACCGACCCCCTCCCGCCCCCCAGCTTTCTGTGTAAAAATTAGCCATACAAAAATTCTCTGACCTACCTTGTTTAACTGTAGGTCCTAAGACACCCATTCCAGAGAGGGTCCTGCCCCACACCCAGAAGGAAGGAATGCTGCTCAGAGAGGCCAAGAAGAACCCAGACAGGCCTTGCTGGGTTTTCCTACTCAGTCTATTAGCATTAAATTCTTCCTATTTTGTACAATCATATTTCTATACAGCTCTCCATACTTTGATGAACTTAAGAATAAAAATGGGCAGTTTCCCTGGAATCTTTGTGTCTTTATCCTAAAGGCTACCTTGTGTACATGTTAAGTAAAGTTTTGTGCCTTTTCTCCTATTATTCCGCCTTATGTGAATTGATTTTTTAGTGAAACTTCAGAGGGAAAAGGCCTTGGCCCTAAAAATAATATTTTATGTTAAAAATATTACGTACATATTTATGATTTGTACACAGAAAAATATTTGAAAATATAAAGTTTGTAAAAATTGTTTAAAATAAAGGCATAAAAACCCAAATTGCTAAGAGACAATAATACTTGGAGAGAAGAAATGCAGAGAAGAAACTTATAAAATTTTACTTTTATTCACTATAACTCCTATGAATTCTGTACCTACAAGGTCCAAACAGAATACTAACTGCTTTAAATGTCTCATTTCTAATCTAATTTCTCAAATGTCTAACTATCCTAAACATGAAATCAGATTTAATTCCTGCCCCTCACAGAAATATGCATCGTGTTCCCCTCCTATCCTCTCTAGATGGCCATGCTTGTTCCTGCTCTGTGGCCTTTTACGAATTAAAAAATAGATGTAGCCTATTTTACTGAGTCTCCTCCCATAGTTCAAACTTTTAGACTCGTCTTCTTCTATCCCTTCCCCGGTTCACTCGAAAAACCTTCTGAAACTGACTCAAAGCAGGCAAACGCTTTTCTTCATTGAGTAAGGTCAGGCAGTGACTGGAAATATATATACATTTAGAAAATTATTTTCCCCCAGCTTTATTAAAATATAATTGACAAAATTGTAATATATTTATGGAGTACAATATGATGTTTATATATATATATATATATATGTACACACACACACACACACACACACACACACACACACATTGTGAAATGATTAAATCAAACCATTAACATATTCCTCAGCCGGGCTCGGTGGCTCAGCCTGTAATCCCACGCCTTGGGAGGCTGAGATGAGTGGATTGCCTGAACCCACCTGGGCAACTTGGTGAGACCTCATCTCTACAATAAATCAAAAATTAGCCGGGCGTGGTAGCGCGCGCCTGTATTTCCAGCTACTGGAAGGCTGAGGCGGAAGGATCGCCGGAGCCCACCAGGTCGAGGCTGCGGTGGCCGGGAGCGGCCACTGCACTCCAGTCTGGGCAACAGAATGAGACTCCAACTCAAAAAAAAAAAAAAAAACATATTCCTCACTTCATATATTTACCATTGAAAACATCTATACATTAATAAACTGACTTGTCATATCATATTTCTATAATCATTTAAAAAATATCAAACATGTTTTATTTAAAATTTTTTGATATATACTATTGTTACATTTGCTTCTCAGGAATAATATTTATTTCAAATAAAATAACCATTTCGTACTCATCTGGTTGGAGTTAATTAAGTTTAATTTGACAAGTATTCCTGACCTGTTTTTGACCAAAATGAAGATGGTGAGTGGATAAAGACTGATGCCCTCAGGGAGATTACATTCTAGAGAGAAGAAGCTTAAACAATAAGCAATACATTAGTAAATTACACGGAGGGAAAATAGGAAGCGAAGAGAAGGGTAATGAGAAGCAGGTACAAGGGAGTGCATGTCAGTCAGCCCCTGAAGAAACTAAACCTGGTTGTGAGGAGGCAGTAGAACTCAAAGCCCAACCACAACACTGAGGACTGGTTCAAGGAGCAAAGAAACGTGCTGGCCTTCGTGAAGTGCCTGTCTGCCACCGTTTCCCACCAGCTAGTCTTTCAAACCATTGTCTATGGATCTGCAAGTACTGATAGTCAGGCCTGTAAAGTAATTGAATAGCTACGGCATAAAGCAAATCAAGAGACCTGGGTACTTAACGATTGCTTTGGAATGGCTGATTGATTTGTTCAATGTCAGAGAGAGACAGTACTAACAAGATAACAGAGTTCGTGTCTCCTTGATTTTCAATTCAGAGCCTTTCTACTACATTTGCTATGAGAGTCAAAGTGTATATTCATTAGCCCACTCATACAAACACCAAGCATTTTATTTGTGGGAATGTTGTAAAGACATTATGTGAGTACTCAGATGCCCTCTCCTCCCCACTCCTGTCTGACTCCTCACTGAGTGAAATCAAAACTACAACCCCATAAATTTCTTTGATGTGTTGGTTAGACCATCAATATAGCAATCTCTAGGCAGAAGACAAAGGGCATTAATGACCACAAGAAACACTTTTACAAGCTTCCCTTCTCTATAAATCTGACACCATGATTTACAAAGAATGTATTTGACTCTACCTCTGACTAGCAGAAATAACCTCAAGAATAAAGAGCTTGGTAAAAATCTTGGTGTCCTTATTTGGCACAATACATCCAAATGGCAGAATGCCATTGGACCTTATTGTCGTGTTTATTCAACACCTTATATGCTTAAAAATTAAAAGTATCTGTGATGTACACTGTAATATGTCTAAATGATTAATAAACAAAATTGTTGGCTTTGTTTAATGAAACGTTTTATAATTTCCATGGCAAACACAGTTGAAAAGTACCTCCACTGATTCAGTTATTACTTCCCTCTCCTGTGCTTTTGGAACATTTGGAACATATCTATTCACATGGTGATGTAACTGCTTACTTTTCTATATTCATTTATTCTAGACTTGTAGGAATGGGGCCCATGGTTTCTTTCTTTCTCACCACTTTAACCACTCCAGTGATTGACACAATATTGGGCATGTATTGGGCTCATTGATAGATGGATGAATGATGGATGGTGGATGGATGATTGTTTGGATGGTTGTATGACATGACATCTATAAAAGAAAGGAGTGGGAGAACTGGACTAAGTGATCACTAAGGCCATTTCAATTCCAACAATTCTATTTCTCAAACTTTAAATGCCATACAAAGAAAAAAACACAACAGTAACAGTTTAGCCTTCTCAATATTATCTTGTATTCCTCTAAGTAAAAAGCTTCAAAGAGTTTCAAGTTAAAAATAGAGAAAATTGAAGTTCATGAGTTGGACTATAATGAATTCTGACTAATTCATTATATTTGATACACTTTATACTTGAGCAAACAAAAATTATCTTTTAAAATATTTATTTTATTTCTTTAATTATTATTTTATTTTAAAGACGTGGGGTACAATTTAGGGTTAGGTACATAAGTGGTCATAGTGTAGGTAAAGTTTGGGTACCCTTATTGAGGCTATGTGTCCCCCCTCCCGGTAGTGGCCCACTACTACCAATCCCTTTCTTACAGTATTATGATAAATATTCAGAGTCCACTTATGAGCACATGTAGTACTCATATCTTGGTTTCTGTGATAGATCACTGAGTATTATAGACTCTAAATCCGTCCAAGGTACTGTGAAGTCCATAATTTTGCTTTTCTTTATGGCTGCATAATATTCCATCAGAATGCCAACATTTCCCCACTACCATAAAAAGTTGTTCTTCTAAATTGGCATACACCTTATATATAAGATTTCCTTTGCTACCTTGTCTACCCAAAAAAGTGTGATATTTGTTATAAAAAATACTTGTATACCCATCACCCATATAAATGAAATATTAAAAATATATTTAAAGTTCCCTGTGTGTACTTCTACCTACACTCCTCAAATTATTTTGAATTTCTCATTCCCACACAAAGCTTTACATACAGACATGTATCCTGCAAACATAGCTTGTACTGCTTTGCATGATTTTAAACTGTATATAGATAGCATTATACTGTATGCATCTTTATGCAATGTGGTTTTGTCACTCAACATGATGTTTATCCATATTAATACATGTAGCTGTAGTTCATTCATTTTCCCTGCTGTGTAGTGTTCCATTGTGGTAATATACCACAATATAGTATTCACTCGCCTTTTGACAGATATTTATGTTGTTTGCAATATTAACTCTTACAATGTTAGAATATAAATATGCTGAACAAGTCTTTTTGTACTTGTAGACAAGTATGAACAATATTTAGGTAGGATTCTACTAGGTCATAGGATATGAATGTCTTTAACTTTAGTACATTTACTCTCCAAAGTGACTGTACCAATTTATATGCCCATCTAAAAATTAAAAAGCTAAGCACTCTATTTAAGATATTAGAACAAACACTCCCCCAAATTAGAAAGAAAAAATAATGAGTAAAAACAACAACAAAAATATGACAGAAAAAATAATCAACAAAACCAAATTTTGTTCTTTGAAAAGATTATATCATATATACATGTACAGCTGTGTGTCACTTAACACTGGGAATACATTCTGAGAAATACATCATTGGAGATTTCATTGTTGTGCAAAATCAATGTGCTTACACAAACACAGATGGTATAGCCTACTGCACACCTAGGCTATATGGTTATCCTATTGCTCCTAGAATACTTACCTGTATGGCATGCTACTCTACTGAATATCATAGGCAATTGCAGTACAGTGGTAAGTGCTTGTGTATCTCAACATATCTAACCATAGAGAAGATGTAGTAAAAATATGGTATAAAAGAAAAGAAATGGTTCACCTATATAGGGTACTTACCATGAATGGAGCTTGCAGGACTGGAAGTTGCTCTGGGTGAACCAGTGAGACAGTGGTGAGTGAATGTGAGAGCTTAGGACATTACTGTACACTACTGTAGACTTTATAAACGCTGCAAACTCAGGCTATGCTAAATTTATTTTAAAATTTTTTCTTCAATAATAAATTCACCTTAGCTTACTATAACATTTTAATTTATAAACTCTATTTTTTCTTAAACTTTGTTTTGTAATCACACTTAGCCTAAAACACAAACCACGTTGTACAGATGTACAAATTTTGTGTTATATATTTTATTCTATAAACATTTTTATATTTTGAAATTTTTTCTTTTTAAACTTTGTTGTTAGCAAGGAACATACAAACACACTCATTAGCCTAGGCCTATACAGGGTCAGGATCGTCAGTATCACTGTCTCCCAACTCCACATTTTGTCCCACTAGAAGGTTTTCGGGGCAATAACACAAATGGAACCATCATCTCCAGTGATAACAATGCCTTCTTCTGGAATACCTCCTAAAGGATTTGTCTGAGACTGTTTTATAGTTGTTTTTTAATAAATAAAAGAAGTACACTCTAAAATATTGGTGAATAGTATAGAAAATACTAGGCAAAAGGAATTTTTCTGCTCCATTATAATCTTATGGGACCACTGTCATGTATACGGTTTGTTATAGCACGTGTTTGTATATATACAAATATATCTACACATATATACTCTTTACTTTGTAGGTTCCTTCTTTTAATAATCTAAGAATTTAGGATTAAAATTTTTTTCTCCAAGAACCACTTTAGCTATGTCCCATATGTTCTGCAATACAGTATTATAGTTTTATTTCAAAAGTTTTCCAATTCTATTACAATTTATTCTTTGATTCATAGGTTAATTACAAATATGCTTTTCAATTTCCAAGGGTATGGGGGCTTTTTGTTATATGTTTGTTATTGATTTCTAACTTTATTTCATCATGGTTGAAGATTGTGTTCCAAATGATACTAATATTCGAAAATTTGCTGAGTCTTATTTCCTGGTCAATTTTTGTATACGTTCTGTTTACTAAGAGTGTTGTATTAAGATTTCCCACTATGAATTTGTTGGCTTCTCCTTGTAAATAGTACTTTTGTATATTTAAGATTATGTTCTTACTTGATCATAAAAGTTTAGAATATGTGTATCTTTGGATCGACACATAGCTTTTTTGTGTGTGTAGTAGCCTTCTTTATTCCTAATAGTGATTTTGACTTTGAGTATATTTGTCCCAAACCCATCCACGTCTACCTCTTCCAAAGAATACAGGAACCTTATAGCAATGTAACTCTAAATATATCCCTGTTTTATGTGTCACTGGCACTCATTAATTTATTTCCCTCTTCTTTTTGCCCTCCAAATTTGGACATTAGTATTATTTCATAAGTCATAATATTTAGATTTATCCATCTATTCCATGATTTTTCCCCTCCTATTCCCTTCTTAATTCTCAATTCTGAGTTTAATCTTTTTCTTGCTAAGGATTCTTGAATAGCTACATATTTCAGCAACAGAATAGACTGGAAAAAAAAATCTCCATGCTAGTAAAGAAAAACAAGGTAATGTGTCCATTTCAGCATGGGTTCTTGCAGGGAAAAATGAAAGTCTTTCTCTGGAATTTGAAATTATACACCTGCTTTCATATGGGTTTGGGGTTCAGATGTTCAATAATGATGTTATCCAGGAACCTCTAAGTCAAGGAATAAGTGAATAATTAAAAATGGCTCTTTGTTACCAATGTCCCTGGATGCAAAGAAAGAAAACAACAACAACAACAACAACCTGGAAATCCCAACACAAGAAATAAATAATAAAAAGTAATCCTGGGAGTAAATATCAACCATATTTGGAGAGAAATGCCTTCAATCTAGGCCTTAAAATAATTCCTTATCACGTGAGGCTTACAAACATTTTCTATAAAGAACCAGATATTACAATTTTAGTCTTTGTGGGCCATGTGATCTCTGTTGAAACTACTCAGTCCTGCCATTTGAGCATGATAGCAGCCACAGACAATATGTAAGCAAATGAGCATGGCTGTATTCCAATAAAATTTTATTTGTGGATGCTGAAATTTTAATTGTATATAATTTCCAAATGTCAATAATATTCGTATTTCTTTTTAAAGATTTAAAAATGTTAAAAAGAAATCTTTAACTCACAGGCCATCCAAAAACAGGCAGTGAGGCAGATTTGGCCCACAGGCAAAAATTTGCTGACCCCTGATTTAGAAAATTTTCTAATACATAGTAAATGATGTCTGTGTTTGCTATATAATTATTAAAACCAAGAAGAATTAATAATCACTATTTTAAAAAGAATGCACTCATTTCCATAGTAATTTTCTTAGAAAATGCAAAGACAAGCTCTTCTTGTGCCACTTAAGGCAAATTCAGAGAGCTCATGATACATGAGATCACAACTTTCTATGTATTATTGACCTAATAAAATAGTCAGGTCTGCAGTGATCTGGAAAAGCAAAACTTTAGGACTAGGACATAGACAGCTGGCAGTCGAAATGTTT
Source organism: Tarsius wallacei (assembly GCA_963574415.1). NCBI lineage: Eukaryota > Metazoa > Chordata > Mammalia > Primates > Tarsiidae > Tarsius > Tarsius wallacei. The sequence continues at coordinate 8,873 of CAUYQG010013510.1, read as the reverse complement.
AAGTGACTTGATTAGCGTATGATACTAGGAGAGTGGTATAGAAAATTGTACTCATCATTCAAAATCCAACCCAAATTGGCTATCTCATAGACACCTCCCTTGAACCATCTAACGTTAATAACTTTGTCATCTGAACTTACTTGACCCTTTGTATATATTCTCTGGTAGCACTTACCAGGAAACTGCAAACTTTTGCTTTCTCTCTTCCTTGGGTGTTCCATAATCACTTTCTTATCTCTCATATCTGGACCAATGAAGCTAACACCTGGAAATCACTCATTTGAAGATATTGATGAACAAATGTGGTTCCCATAGAGCATATAGCTCATGTATGTATAGGGCACAGGACCAACTGATACAGTAAGAATGAGCTGGTTGCATATCTTACAGTATAAAAGGAATGACATAATACATAAATCCCCTGTATACGCATACAAAGCTCTGGCTCTTTAGAATACAAGTGTTGTGATAAGACCATAACAAAATTATGTGAACATTATTCTAGATTGCTCATTATAAAAATCATTGCTAAATTGATTTAAAACAGAAAGATTCAAGAACTATGGGTGAATTTTTTGCCCAGCCTAAATAAGTTTTTATCATTCAGAAAATTGGTAAAAAATTAACTCAAATAGCTAAATTACACAGAAGGGAAAGCAGTAAATCATTTTTTGTCAGTTATATAAAAATCCTTTCTCATGAAGAACAAACTATTCTATTATCATAAAATGATATTTTCTCCACTTAAAAAAAACTGTCTGAAATTGAGAAAAGCACTTAACTTATCAGGACCTGCAGTAAATTTCCAAAATGCTAGAGAATAACACGCAGTGGAAAAATTTAATTTTATCAAATAGGAATATATGTATATTTTCCCATTACCAACATTTCACAGAATAGAAGGGACATTTTAATACCAAGAAGTAGGAAGGATATGTTATGTTGGTTAAAATGTTCTCCTTTGAATTAAATAGATTTAGCTTTATGAAAAGCATGTTAAATTGTTACTGTTTCTTAAAAAATTATGCTATAGATTAGAAAAAAAAAAATCATGGGTCTCAAAAGCCCCAATAATCCATGGCCCAGTATTTGAGGACCACAGTATGAGAGAATATCTAAGGTATCTTCTAGCTCTGATTTTAAAAACACAATTAAATTCTGATTATGCATCATTATATATGATGTATATGATGCCTAGCCCTTTATAGAAACCTCATAATACATCACCAAAGACAGTTTTTTCAGAAACTTCTTAACTTTTCTCCTTGTTGTTAAACTTGATATTAAATTTACTCTCTAATTTCTATCTTTCTCAATTTCAATTATCTTCTCATTTGATTTATAGGCTTTTATCATTAGCTCACTAAATTAGTTGTATATCATTTATTTCACCATAAAAAAATCACACTTTTTTTCTTTTAAAGGCCTTATGATTGGCAGGGCTTTCATCTATGACAGAGTAAAGATTTTGGCAAAATTTTCCCCCAACAAACATATACAAAGCTCAACAAAATGGTCACAAACAATACTTTCAGAGGTCCAGAAAGTGACTAGAGGCAAACAATAAGTAGATTAGTACTTATTCTTGAAAAGCTTCCAGAACTTCAGGCAAAAACTGTAAGAGTTTACAGTCTTCTTACTTGGGGCTGTTCCTATCCCCACTGCCTGGTTCAGTAGATGAGAATGGTAGTTGTAAGGATACGTGGCTAGACTAAAAATCAGCAGCTTCACTGTCAAAGAGGGCTGACTTGATTTGAAGAAGAGCTGAAAACCCATGCTCAGCAGTGTTGTCAGTAAAAGTAGCAAACTCAGTAGAAAAGAAAAGCAAGAGACTCACAGCCCTGCTAGCCTCGGGTTTTAGGGCAAGTGGGAAGTCAACCAGAAATTTAACAGGGAGATGATTCTGGAAATGAGATCACCTTAGAAATGCAAGAAAACCTTGGAAAGGTTTCACTGACTGGGAAAATATATGTATGGTCAGATATAAATGAAAGGACCCAGTGGAAAGTAAAAGCCAAGGTAGACTGGAATCTGCCTGAACTTAAATGTGCTCCCAGCCCAAACACAAATTCTTTGGCAGAGTATGAGAGTCAAACTGTTCCAAGTGTTTAAGCCCAATCTGTCCAATTATTGCCTGAGTGCTAAGCTATACAGTTGAAGAGAGGCATCTATAAATGAAGGATAAAAATTAGGAAAAAAAATTGAGCAGTGAACAGTGACCACATACCACAGCACACATCACAGGAGAGCCAGATTCTACAGATGAAGCTTAGGCAAGTTAATGAAAAAGCATACAAAGAAACAGAATATATTCCCAGGAAATAAAAAAGCAAAATCCAAAGTTACTATAACATAACATCTAAAATGCCCAGTTTTCAACAAAGACTTACAAGGCTTGTAAAAGAATAAGAAAGTATTTCTCATACTCTGAAAAAAAATGTTGTCAAATGAAAATGAGTTTGAATGGGTATAGATGTTAGTGTGCAAAGACTTCAAAACAACAATTACAAATATGTTCAAAAGCTAAAGGCGAACCATGTTTAAAAGGTTATATGGAAAATTTATGACAACAATTCAACAAATAAGGAATATCAATGAAGAAATAGATACCATATTTTTTAAAAATAGAAATTCTAGAGGAGAAACGTCCAACAAGTAAAATAAGAAATTCAAAACATGAATTCAACAGAAGATTTGAGAAGGCAGAAGAAAGAATCAAATAACTTAAGACATATCAATAGAAATCGCCCATTTCAAAGAAAAGAAAGAAAAAAGAAGAAAGGTAGCCATAGTCTCCAAGATGCAAGGGACATCATTAAGAATACAAAATACGTCTAAAGGGAATGTGAGAAGAGAGGAGAGCAGGAACAAAGGAACAGAAATAAAAGGAAGAAATTATTACTGTAAACTTCCCAAGCTTGATGAAAAATTTTAATTTACAGATTCAAGAAGTTCAATCTACCCCAGGTAAGATAAATACAGAGATCCACATGAATATATATATTATAGTCAATCTGCTAAAAAGACAAAAAGAAAATCTTGAAAGCAGGAAGGAAAACAACTCATCACATACAGGGGAACAAAAATATAATTAACAACTGCCTTCAAATCAGAAATATAGAGGGCAAACAGAAGTGTACAACATATTCAAAGTGCTAAAAGAAAAGTTAATCAAGAATTCTATGTCCTATAAAACTATCCTTCAAAAATGAAGATGAAATAACATTATTGTGAGATATACAGAGACTTAGAGAATATGTAGCTAGATCTACCTTAAAAGTAATACTAAGGGAATCTTTCAGGCTGAAAGGAGTGATATCAGGTAGTAAGTCAAATTAACAGAAAAAAAAGGAGCACTAAGATCAACCATGTGTGTATAAGTATAGAAGACTCAGCCGGGCTTGGTGGCTCAGCCTGTAATCCCTCGCTTGGGGAGGCTGAGGTGAATGGATTGCCTGAGCCTGCGGGTTCGAGACCCGCCTGGGCAACTTGGTGAGACCTCATCTCTACAATAAATCAAAAATTAGATGGGCGTGGTAGCGCGAGCCTGTAGTTCCAGCTACTTGGAAGGCTGAGGTGGAAGGATCGCCTGAGTCCAGCAGGTCGAGGCTACGGTGGCTGGGAGCAGCCACTGCACTCCAGTCTGGGCGAGAGTGAGACTCCAACTCAAAATAAATAAATAAATAAATAAATATAGAAGACTCAAATATAGATTTCTTTTTCTCTTACTTTATTTTAAAACATACTTTATAAAGCAATAACTATAACATTATATTGCTGGGTTTATAACATATATATGTAATTTATAAGATAACACAAAAGACAGGAGAAAAGAGTAAAGCTGTAGTGAAGAAAAGTTGCAACATTTTGCTGGAATTAAATCAGTATTAATTTGAAGTAGAATGTGGTAATTTAAGATGCATATAGCAATCCCTAGAGTAACCGCCAAAAAAAAAAAAGGGAAAAAAATTTTAAAAAATAACAGAATTAAAATGGAACACTAAAACATATTTAACATGAATAAAAACATTAAAGGAGCAACAGAGTTCCAAAAAACATCATGAGACATGTAGAAAATGGCAGACACAGATCCAACCATATCAATAATGACATTCAAAAAAAGGACTAAAATTTATAATCGAAGGGCAGAGATCACAAGGCTGGCTGAAATTTTGTATACTTTTATATGATATTTACAAGAGAAACATATACATTGAAAGTAATATAATGGAAAAAGATAAACCATACAAACAGTAACTATAGAAGCCGGAGTGGCTATATTACTACTATAAAAAGATAGATTTTAAGACAAAAAATTTTATTAGATACAAAGAGGAATATTTCCTAATGAAGAAAGCGTCAATATGTCAGGAAGATGTAACAGTTATAAACATATACATACCTAGCAACAGGGCATCAAAGTATATGAAGACAAAAATGACAGAATTGTAATAATATACAATTCGATAATTCAAGTTAGAGATTGCAGTACTTCACTCTCAATAATTTATAGAACAATTAGACAGTGAGTCAATAAAGATGTAGATTTAGACAACACTATCTACCAACTAGACCTAATTAAAATTTGTAGAATACTGCACTCAAAAGCAGCATAATATATATCCTTTTTCTAAGCATACGCAAACCATTTCTTAGAATGGATCATAATCTAGTCCCCAAAAATGTCTCAAAAAATTTAATATTATTGAATGTTTTAAAGCATGTTCTCCAACCACAGTGAAACTAAATTAGAAAAATAACAACATAAAAAAGTTTAGGAAATCAAATATTTGGAAAGTAAACAATACTTTTCTAAATACTATATGGGTAAAGAAGAATTTTTAAAACATTTAGAAAGTATTTAAACTGAATTAAGACAAAATCACATATATTAAAATGCAGTAGATACAGCAAAAGTAGTATTCAAAGAATAATTTATAGCTTTAAAGATCTATATTAGAAACAAAAGAAAGGTATCAATTCAATAATAAGTTTTCACTTTAAGACATTAGAAGAAAGGAAAAAATTAGATACAAAGAAAGTAGGAAGGAAATCATAAAGATCAGAGGGGAAATCAATCAAATGAAAAACAAAATCAATAGAGAAAATCAATCACTAAAAACTGATAAATTGGCCGGGCTTGGTGGCTCAGCCTGTAATCCCGTGCTTTGGGAGGCCGAGGTGAGTGGATTGCCTGAGCCCGCAGGTTCAAGATCCGCCTGGGCAACTTGGGGAGACCTCATCCCTACAATAAATTAAAAAATTAGCCGGGTGTGGCAGCGCTTGCCTGCAGTTCCGGCTATTTGGAAGGCTGAGGCGGAAGGATCACTGGAGGTCGAGGCTGCAGTGGCTGGGCCAGTCTGGGTGACAGAGTGATACTCCAACTCAAAAAAAAAAAAAAAAAAACCCCCCCCCAAAAACTGATAAATTTCTAGACAATATGACCCGGGGGAAAAAAATACCAAAATCAAGAATGAAAGAGTGGACAGCACTACCAACTCTAGGGGTGTTAAATGGATTATAAGCAATCATTATGAACAGATGTATGCCAAAATTATGCAAATTAATTGAGAGAGACAAATTTCTAAAAAAACATTTTGATCAGAGACCTAAATGTAAGAGTTAAAACTAAATCTTCTAGAAGAGAACATAGAAGACTATCTTTGAAAAGGTAATTATTTATTAGATATAAGAATAAAAAGTAGAATGTTTGTATACCTAATTCTGAATTGTACTCCACATCTTTATTTTTTTTTAAGTGAAAAAAAAAGCACACACTGTAACAAAGATCAGTAATTTGGGAGAATTTCTTTTCTCCAAAAGAAGTGTCAAGAAAAGAACAGACATTCCACAGAACTGGGAGAATATATATCCAAAACACATCTGATAAAAGGTTTGTATCCAGAATACATAAAGAACTATTTTAACTTAAATGCATAAGCTGATAAAAGGACATTTGATGAAAAATTAAAATTACAATGCTATATCACTAAACATCTCCTAGAATAGCTAAAATTAAGAGTGAAAATATGAAGTGCTACCATGGATGGAACAACTGGAAATCTCATACATTGTTAGTGGAAATACAAGGTGATGCAGCCACTTTGGAAAATAGTTCAGCATGTCTTTACAACTTAAACATACCAGCCAACAGATACATGAAAAAATGCTCAGCCTCACTAATCATCAAACAAATGCAAATCAAAACCACACTGAGATACCACCTAATTCCAGTCAAGGTGGCTGTCATTAATTACTCAAAAACAACAGATGCTGGAGAGGATGCAGGAAAAAGGGAACGCTTTTACACTATCGGTGGGAGTGTAAACTAGTACAACCTCTGTGAAAAACAGTGTGGAGATTTCTAAAAGGTCTAAAAATTGATCTTCCATACGATCTAGCAATCCCCCTTCTGGGAATATACCCAGAGGAACTCAAATCATTCTATAAAAAGGATACCTGCACACACATGTTTATTGCAGCACTATTTGCAATAGCAAAAACATGGAACCAACCATGCTGCCCATCGAAAGTAGACTGGATAAAAAAAAAATGTGGTACATATAGAATATTAAGCAGCTATAAAAAAGGACAAAATTATGGACTTTGCAGCAACTTGTATGGATTTAGAGCTCATCATACTTAGTGATCTATCACAGAAAGAAACAAAGAACTGAGTACCACATATTCTCACTCATAAGTGGACCCTGAACATTTATCATAATACTACATGAAAGGGATTGGCAGTAGCATGTCATTGCCAGGGGAGGGAGGGGAGGACACAACACAAATAAGGGTAGCTGATACCAAACTAGGTGATGTGAGGACCAATGGGAGGCCCAAATTTCACCTGCACAATGACCACTTATGTACCTAATCCTGAATTGTACCCTACATCTTTGAAACAAAAAATAAAACTATCATACTACTTAATATCCATCCAAGAAATTCTACTTTTGATAATTACCTAAGAGAAATAAAATTGTGTGTCAAAATACTGGTATATGAATGTTTATATAATCACTGATTGTGATTTATTCACAATCAGTCAAAAACTGGAAACCTAAATATCACATCATTGGTGAATGAATACGCAAATTGTAGTACAGCCATACAATGAAATACTATGCGCAATAAAAAGGAACAAACTACTGATACACACATAAATGTGATTGATTCTCAAAAGCATTAAGCTACGTTAAACAAGCCAGACCCCAAAGGCCACACACTATATGATCCCATTTATATAATACACTGGAAAATGCAAACCCACAAGAGCATAAATTGAACCAGGAGCCAAGGGAGATGGAGAGAGGAGATGGGTATAAAGGAGCAGAAGAAACTTTTTGGTATAATGGAAATGTTCTATATCTCAATTGTGGTGGTGGCTACACGACTATATACTTTGTCATAATGCATCATAAATAAATAAGTACAAACGGGGAGAAAAGACTATTGTTAAATGCAATCTTCATGAGAAAATGCAGGAATAAAAGTCATTTTCCTTGTCCTCTCATGCTAAAACTCTAAATATTAACCTATCATCCAGTTTAGAATATTGGTGAGCTACATGGAAGTTCCATGAGTCAATACGTTGTCTATGTGAGGAGAAAGGCATGGTTTAATTTTTCTGTATAGTTCCAGTACCTAGCAAAGAGCCATAACCTCATAGTAACTCGATAAATATTTTTATTAAAAATGGACAGATAAATGGATTCTAACAAAAACACTTTCCCAAGCTCAGATATTCTTCCAGGTGTGCAGGTGGATTAGTAAATGGTGAAATATGAAAAGAAGGAGTCTTATAAATTAATCTAATTCACTACATAGCTGTGTCAGTGATGTCCGGATGGCTGTTTTAAAATCTTTGTGCATAATAATACTGCCAAATCAGTAAATAAAGACTTTTTAAAAGGAATCATGTATAAATAGCAAAATATCTTTCAAATGACTCAAAGATTAAAATAGATAAACAAATCAAAATAAAGAAAGTCTACCCAAATCTTAAAATTCTATGCAAGTAAAACTGCATGGGTTAGACAATGCCTAACCAGAAATAAAGTTCTATAATAAGCTGTTTCACTTGAAATAGGCAGAATTTCTTATTTTCATTGTATTTTTAAATAATGAAGAAACCTCAAAGGGTTCTCTGCAAGCTGTTCATTTCTTAGCTCTAGACTGTTTTCAAAATAACATTCAAATTATTCACATTAGCTCTATAGAAATGTCAAAATGTTCTCAGTTGCTCATAAAGATATTGCTTTTTTCATGTTCAACTTTTTATTTTATAATTTTCTTTTTTTTTCAGAGACAATTTAATTTACTAGTTTTTATATTCAATATTTTTTATTATGATATTGTGGGGTACAGTTAAGGGTTAGGTATACAAATATGCTTCGTTCAGGCACCCTTGTTGATAAGAGGTGTCTCCCCATCCGCAGACAGATATTTACTACCATTAATCCCATCTCCCTACCCCCCCCATAGTTTCCCACCACTGTCAGTCATTTTCTTATGGTAATACGTTGGATGATCAAGGTCTACTATATGAATGAGAACATGTGATACTCAGTTCTTTGTTTCTGTGAGAGGTTACTCATATTATAGACTCTAGTTCCATCCAGGTTGCTGCAAAATTCATGATTTTCTTCTTTTTTATGGCTGCGTAGTATTCCATTGTGTATATGTACCACATTTTAAAAATCCAGTCCTCTTTTGATGGACAGCATGGTTGCTTCCAGGTTGTTGCTATTGTGAACAATGCTGCGACAAACATACGTGTGCAGGTATCTTTTTTATAGAGTGATTTGAGTTCTTCAGGGTATATTCCCAGTAGGGGGATTGCGGGGTCATATGGGAGGTTGATATTTAGA